>AWOL01S0087855.1:0-10034 GCA_000715115.1 Nicotiana otophora | reverse complement strand
GGCCTTGGTTCGAGCTCGACTCTGACTTGGAATCTCGATATTCGGGGTGAGTGTTGGACGGTCGATGCATCTTCGATAATCTCCGCTTTGCCTCATAGTTGGATTTGGATATGAGCTCGATAATGATACCGAGCTTAACATTAATCGATCTTAGAGCTCGAAGCTCGACGCCCTTACTTCGTACCTCGACCCGTCGTCACGCAAATACCCTTTGATCGAAGTATTATCACCTCGACCAGTCCATACGACTGACTTAATTAATTTTGACCGTACACAGATAGTCCCCTCGTTTCTCGAAAAAGGATGTGGCGAGAAATGATATGATTTCCCAACAACTCGATCAGATATATGCTGACATCTGCATCGATCTCGACCATGACGTACGTGATAGCTGTCCCATCAGTTCAGTTTTACCAAGGCATTTAATGTGTGTCCGACAGTGGTCAGCCACCATTGATATTGAATCGTCATTGCTTCAATCTATAAATAACCCTTTCTTCCACCATTAATCACTTTTGCGTCTTCAATCTTCCAAACTTTCTATGTTCCCTTTCGTCTTTTTTGAGTTTTCTGTCTGCAAATCTGTGAGTTTTACTGCAAATTCTTTCTTAAAACATCAAATACTCCCATTCTTTGTTCACGGAATTTTAAATGGAAAAAGTGTATAAAACTGTTCCGCAGAAAGAGACCACTTCTTCATCTCAGCCTGCTGGTGACGAGGATGTGGAAGAGCCCCACCCTGAGGCATTCATTCCGATAGGGTGCTCGACTGTAGGTGATTTTAAAATTGAAAAGCCTTCCCCGATACCGGGTCGGTGTGAGCTGATGGCGAGGTACCAATGTTCAATTACCGAGAAAGTTCTCGATAAAGTCATACAAGAATGCAACTGGGATACTAAACTCGTAGTAATCCCATCGCATGATGAATCAATTACTACCCACGTCGAAGGGTTCTTAAGTGTTTACACTTATCCTTTCACGTTGGGCCCTCTAGACCCTGTCATTGTTGCCTTCTGTTAGAGGTACGATGTGACCCTCGGCCAGATCCACCCTTCTTTTTGGAGGATAGTGATTCTTCTTCGATTTTTCTCGAGCAAAGTCGAGGGGCGTATCTTCACCCTCGATCATCTTATGCGCCTCTATAGTCCCCGACTTTATCGAGGAGGGTTGATCAAACTTGCTCGCTGAGCAACCAAAGCGCCATTCTCAAGAATAGATGAGACTCAGGATCGGGGTTGGATGGGACATTTTGTTCGAATCAAACCTCGGACCTGATTCCTGCCAATGACTTACCATTTCCCGAGAAATGGAATATGAGCCGTGAGTAAACATTTCTTTTTGCTCGTTTTGATTTTGTGATTGCCTTTCATTTTGTTGATCCATTTTTCTTTTCTTATCACAGTCGTAGCTTGGATGCCGGAACTAATCCTCGATCTTAAGCAATGAGTCGAAGGTTTGGTGTTGCATAGATCATACTTTGAGCGTGCTTGGGTTGAATTATCAAAGGGTCGATGGGAGGCCCGCAGTCATGGTAAATCATTTTATTGATTTGTTTATTTATCGGTTTGTATGGTAAATCTCCCATTTTCCCCTTTGTAGGACTCGGTAAAGATGTAGTCATGAGGCCTCCATCTGGTGGTGAAGAAGTTCCTGCCCTGAAGCAGGTAAAGAAAGGGAAGAGAAAAGAAGTATCGGGCTCCCCGAGCTGGGAAAAAAAGAAACTGGCTAAGACATCTCGAAAGTCGAAGGGGGACTCTGGTGTTATGTCTTCGGAAGTGGCCCTCCATTTAAGGTACGAGCCCGAAGAAGGATAGGAGAATTTAGCCTGCGTACGGGCTAATGTTGTGATTCAACAGTCTTCCAATTTGGTTGAAGCAAATCAGGGAACCCTAGCCATAATCCCAGAACAAAAAGAAGACGAGATTAGCCCTTCTCGAGCTAAGATGATTGAAAGGTATACCGAGGGTGGGTCTTCTCGGGCAGTAGAAGATATTTCAAGGGATGTGTTCGGGATAGTTGACATTAGCAGATCCCCTCAGATTTCGGATGCCATGATTCGAGAGGCCAGCATGTTGGAGGATCGGTCCTATGAGGGTATTCGGGAGTCGGCCGATATACACGATTTTCTGGAGGGGCTTGAGTCAGGTGCCTCAGAGGAGGTTACCAGTTTTGGTGGAATATCGTTACCCAAAAAAGCATCGTGGTCGGGTTCTACCGAGCCTTCATCAATTCACAAACTGATGGATCGATTCCCAGCCCCGAGTATCAATCACGACCGAAGGCGGAAGAGAGTGGTCTCCGTACCTGAGTATACCCGAATGTTTTCTCCCCCTGTGGGGATTTCCAGTTATCTTTGGTCCTTGGTGACCAAAGAAGATCAATCAGTGATGAATGCGGTGGGGCCTGCCTGTCTCTTCAATGAGGCCAACATGCTTTGAATAGGGTAACTCTATACTTAGAATTGTAGGCAAATCTAATGTTTCTCCTTCTGTTTATAGGCTTCAGTGTTGCATCACGAGGCCTTTCTTCGAATCCGGGAAGAGCATGATGTCATGGTTCGGAGCCTCACTGAGAAGAGTGACCCGTACAAGCTACTTAGTGAAAACCATCGAGCAGAAGGCACAGCGGCTTGGGAGGAGCATGGAGAGATGGCTGAGCAGGTATTCCGAATGCTCCATGATAGTGAAGATGAAAAAGAGATAACCACTAACGATCTAATCCTGTAGGTTTGGCAGAGGATCAAGCAGATTGGACGGCTTAGCTCATAGGTAGACGCGCTACTAGCCGAGGCAGAAGAATTAAAAAAGTATATGGATATCCTTGCCTCGAAAAAGGAAGCCGTTCAAGCTCAGTTGGAGCTGTCTGATGCCCAACTTTGATCTATGAAAGAATGTTTTCCAGGGCTGATCAAAAAGATGAAAGAGCTATAGCATTGGTTAAATTTGGCCACATTAGATAAAGCAGATTTGGCTAAAGAGCTTGAAGTGGCCAGATTTGAGGTGATCGGGGCCAATAAAAGAGCCGATGCAAAGGTGGCTCAGTTCAGGATTGATGTTGAGGTTAACCAAGCCAAAGCTAAGAGCATGGTCGAACATGCAAAATGGCAATCTCGGAGAGAAGTTCTTGAGGAGGTCAGAGCTCAGGGCTTTAATATTGGGGCAGAGATTGAAGTCGCGAGAGCGGAGGAAAATAAAACTCGAAGGTTGGCCTTTCATGAGGAGGACTCCGATGACTCGGGGGAGATTGAAGATGAGGAACATTCCGGGAACACGGTCTCTAATGAAGATTGAATCATTTAGGGCCTTAGGTCGTTTACTGCATTCTTTTGATACCGCTTTCGATTTTTGTATAAAGAACTTCCTTTTGTCTGAGTTGCCGCTTTTGTACACAAATTTATAAATATAAATCTTTCTTCCTTTTGAAGAAAAATAGTCTTTTAAGCTAAATAGATAGTTTTAATTTTAATCTTTGTTGCCTTCGGGCCTTGTTGGTAGTCCTCTTTGCTTTATCGGGCTCGAACAGCCTCCAGCCTTTAAATAGTCAAGTGTTCATTTGAACTCGAAGTAATGAGCAATGTTACTCGAAGTAATGTAGCCCGTAGGCATAATGGTCAAGTGAGTGCTTGCTCAAACTCGAAATAAAAGCAGCCCGTAGGCTTAGTAGTCGAGTGAATGATTCGAACTCAAAGTAATGTAGCCCGTAGGCATAATGGTCAAGTGAGTGCTTGCTCAAACTCGAAATAAAAGCAGCCCGTAGGCTTAGTAGTCGAGTGAATGATTCGAACTCAAAGTAATGTAGCCCGTAGGCATAATGGTCAAGTGAGTGCTTGCTCAAACTCGAAATAAAAGCAGCCCGTAGGCTTAGTAGTCGAGTGAATGATTCGAACTCAAAGTAATGTAGCCCGTAGGCATAATGGTCAAGTGAGTGCTTGCTCAAACTCGAAATAAAAGCAGCCCGTAGGCTTAGTAGTCGAGTGAATGATTCGAACTCAAAGTAATGTAGCCCGTAGGCATAATGGTCAAGTGAGTGCTTGCTCAAACTCGAAATAAAAGCAGCCCGTAGGCTTAGTAGTCGAGTGAATGATTCGAACTCAAAGTAATGTAGCCCGTAGGCATAATGGTCAAGTGAGTGCTTGCTCAAACTCGAAATAAAAGCAGCCCGTAGGCTTAGTAGTCGAGTGAATGATTCGAACTCAAAGTAATGTAGCCCGTAGGCATAATGGTCAAGTGAGTGCTTGCTCAAACTCGAAATAAAAGCAGCCCGTAGGCTTAGTAGTCGAGTGAATGATTCGAACTCAAAGTAATGTAGCCCGTAGGCATAATGGTCAAGTGAGTGCTTGCTCAAACTCGAAATAAAAGCAGCCCGTAGGCTTAGTAGTCGAGTGAATGATTCGAACTCAAAGTAATGTAGCCCGTAGGCATAATGGTCTAGTCAGTACTTGCTCGAACTTGAAATACAAGTAGCCTGTAGGCTTAGTAGTTGAGTGAATGATTCGAACTCGAAGTAATGTAGGCCATAGGCATAATGGTAGAGTGAGTGCTTGCTCGAACTCGAAATAAAAGTAGGCCGTAGGTTTAGTAGTAGAGTGAATGATTCGAACTCGAAGTAATGTAGCCCGTAGGCATAATGGTCGAGTGAGTGCTTTCTCGAACTCGAAATAAAAGTACCCCGTAGGCTTAGTAGTCGAGTGAATGATTCGAACTCGAAGTAATGTAGCCCGTAGGCATAATGGTCAAGTGAGTGCTTGCTCGAACTCGAAATAAAAGTAGCCCGTAGGCTTAGTAGTCGAGTGAATGATTCGAACTCGAAGTAATGTAGCCCGTAGGCATAATGGTCGAGTGAGTGCTTGCTCGAACTCGAAATAAACGTAGCCCATAGGCTTATTAGTCAAGTGAATGATTCGAACTCGAAGTAATGTAGCTCGTAGGTGTAATGGTCGAGTGAGTGCTTGCTCGAACTCAAAATAAAAGTAGACTCATAGGCTTAGTAGTCTAGTGAATGATTCAAACTCAAAGTAATGTAGCCCGTAGGCATAATGGTCAAGTGAGTGCTTGCTCAAACTCGAAATAAAAGCAGCCCGTAGGCTTAGTAGTCGAGTGAATGATTCAAACTCGAAGTAATGTAGCCCGTAGGCATAATAGTCTAGTGAGTACTTGCTCGAACTTGAAATACAAGTAGCCCGTAGGCTTAGTAGTTGAGTGAATGATTCGAACTCGAAGTAATGTAGGCCATAGGCATAATGGTAGAGTGAGTGCTTGCTCGAACTCGAAATAAAAGTAGGCCGTAGGTTTAGTAGTAGAGTGAATGATTCGAACTCGAAGTAATGTAGCCCGTAGGCATAATGGTCGAGTGAGTGCTTTCTCGAACTC
Organism: Nicotiana otophora; assembly: GCA_000715115.1. NCBI lineage: Eukaryota > Viridiplantae > Streptophyta > Magnoliopsida > Solanales > Solanaceae > Nicotiana > Nicotiana otophora. The sequence goes on along the minus strand of AWOL01S0087855.1, from coordinate 4,665 downwards.
GAAATAAAAGTACCCCGTAGGCTTAGTAGTCGAGTGAATGATTCGAACTCGAAGTAATGTAGCCCGTAGGCATAATGGTCAAGTGAGTGCTTGCTCGAACTCGATCCTGTTTGCATAATATATTTTGGATATAAGATATCGGTAAAGAAGAGCTTTATTTGCAAGTCATTATACATGTGTTCATGTTTTGCGTCAGGTCTCGGGCCAATTACATGAGCATGGTTCATTTTGACTATTTGGCTCTTACAATGTTTCCTGTCGAGACACTATTTGTCATGAAATAACGAAGTAACTTCCTTTGCATCAAACTTGATTATTGTCGTTGGCATGTTTGATGATGATGGTATGCCCCCCAGTATTCGAGGTTGATTGTAAGGAGGCCTCGAATACTGTTGAATTGTTCCAAGTTAGCATGATCAATGGTTGCTTCATTAAAGAACCTTGCCGAAAAACCCATTCGGGACAAAACCGGTCTAAGGGAAAAAAGAGTGCAACGCATGCTTTCAGACCTAAGGCTTCATGCTGAATAATCCATCTTTGTTCCTGATCGAGTTCATTAATCCTCATCTTTGGTCGAGCACCTGCATTAGTTAGTTTTGAATATAATTGAATTGGGGGGGGGAGTCGTACCTTAGCAGTAGTATCATTTTAGCCGTTTATCACACCGAGCTCGTATGATTTCCATTATAGGGCCGGCATCGATCTTTGATCGATCTATGTTCTCGGTTGGTAGCCCTTTTAATAACGGACCCAGAACCCAACTGGTCATCTTCGATTCTTATTTTTGATTGATACCGATTATGCGTATCAGCCCAAGTAATAGATGGGTACTCGATCAGGTTATGCTTCAGCCGCCGTGCGCGCTTCGTTCATTTAGTCCTTGAGTGAAAGCTTGAACATCCCAATCGTCTGTGACTGGAGGAAGATCCATTTGTTCCATTTAGAAACAAGATATGAATTCTCTTAGCATCTTGTTATCCTTTTGTCTTACCTTGAATAGGTCCGACTTCCTGGTCTTGACCTTTATGGCCCCAGCATGTGCTTTTACAAAACAATCTGTAAGCAAAGAAAACGAATTGATAGAGTAATACGGTAAATTATGATACCATATCATTGCTACGTTTGTCAGGGTTTCACCGAATCTTTTCAATAATACAGATTCGATCTCATCATTCTGTAGATCGCTCCCTTTGATGGAACATGTGTAAGAGGTGATATGTTCGTTGGGATTGGTCATTCCATTATATTTAGGAATATCGGGCATGCGAAACTTCTTCGGGATCGGTTTAGGAGCCGCGTTTGGGGGAAAAGGCCTTTGTGTAAATTTTTTGGAATCTAAGCTCTTCAGTATCGGTGGTGCCCCGGGGATCTGATCGACCCTAGAGTTATATATTTCTACTTTTTTATCATTGGTTTTGACTCGCTTTGCGAGTTCCTCGAGAAATTTAGCAATTTCAGGAGTAGTCCATGATTCTTGCTCATTTGACTTCACTATGGCTGGCTCCGTCCTTTGGGTGAATTCTCGAGGTGGATTGGGTTTCGGCCTTCTTTGTAGCTGGGTTTGGATCTGCAAATGAGCTATTGCTGCCTATTGAGATTGCAACATTTCAAAAGTCATACGCAAATTGACGCCGTTTTCCTCGATGTTATGGGTATCTCGAGCTGCAGACTGAGTGCCACCATGAATGCTATTTTCGGGTTCAGAATGTAGGTTCACCTCAATGGCTGCATGCGAATTGATATCTATAGGCACTTGGATTCGAGCGCCAACGGCGTTGACAAGTGGTCTCTCGGTACTGGGTGTCAAGTCATTGTTCTNCGCTTCGGGGAAAAGGCCTTTGTGTAAATTTTTTGGAATCTAAGCTCTTCAGTATTGCTGGTGCCCCGGGGATCTGATCGACCCTAGAGTTATATATTTCTACTTTTTTATCATTGGTTTTGACTCGCTTTGCGAGTTCCTCGAGAAATTTAGCAATTTCAGGAGTAGTCCATGATTCTTGCTCATTTGACTTCACTATGGCTGGCTCCGTCCTTTGGGTGAATTCTCGAGGTGGATTGGGTTTCGGCCTTCTTTGTAGCTGGGTTTGGATCTGCAAATGAGCTATTGCTGCCTATTGAGATTGCAACATTTCAAAAGTCATACGCAAATTGACGCCGTTTTCCTCGATGTTATGGGTATCTCGAGCTGCAGACTGAGTGCCACCATGAATGCTATTTTCGGGTTCAGAATGTAGGTTCACCTCAATGGCTGCATGCGAATTGATATCTATAGGCACTTGGATTCGAGCGCCAACGGCGTTGACAAGTGGTCTCTCGGTACTGGGTGTCAAGTCATTGTTCTCATCTTAAAGACCGGCTTCGTTGTCGATTGGTGAGACCATTTGATAGGTAGTTATTCATTTTTAATCCGAAATCCAAGACTATTTTGGAGAGAAGCGCAAAACACAACATTGTATTTTTGCAGATTCGGTATTTGATTGAGCCCTTGGCCTTTGTTCGAGCTCGACTTTGACTTGGAGTCTCGATATTCGGGGTGTGTGTTGGTCGGTCTATTCATCTTCAATAATCTCCGCTTTTCCTCATAGTTGGATTTGGATATGAGCTCAATAATGATACCGAGCTTGTCGTTGATCTGTCTTAGAGCTCGAAGCTCGATGCCCTTACTTTGGACCTCGACCCGTCGTCATGCATATACCCTTTGATCGAAGTATTATCACCTCGACCAGTCCGTACGACTGAATTAATTAGTTTTTACCGTACACAATCTTCATCACAAAACTTACTAGAATACTCGATTTGTAATTAACATCTTGTAATTTACAAGGATAATAGGAATTCCAATTCTTAAAGAAGAGTTTAGCCAACATACCTCACTCGACCTTCCTTACACTCTAAATGTTCTAGAATTCTTAGAAACTTCAATCTAGTTTAGAAATATAACAAATTGAACCAAAATTAGGAAGATGATCATGGTTCTAGCTCATTTGAGCATTTCATCACACATTAGGTGTGCATTAAGGTTTCAAGGTCCTTTATGGAGAATTCCATCATCCCACAACCCAATCTTTACCATGCTTAGTTCAACAATTTTCCTACACCTCTTGATATTGTCTTGTTAATTACCCCTTTTCAGAAAATTTCAAAATTAGGGGTTAGGGTGTAGAATCTTTCCTCTAGGATGAAGACCTACTGAGTTTCCCTTCTTAATCTTCCAAAACTTGAGCAAGAATTGACGAACAATTATTGAAGAACACCTTCTCACCTCTAGGGCATTCTCTCACTATAAAATATCAAATTATAGCTCAAAAATGGCCCAACGAGTGTATTTAACAAAATAGGGTCGGGTTTTAAAAACCCAAAAATGGAGCTCCGGAACAAGGTCTGCGATCGCATAACCGATATGCAGACCGAATATCGGTCCCATAATTGGTTACAAAACAGCCAAAAGCACTGTCAGTGTATGCGGTCGACTGTGCGACCGCATAACTGTTCTGCGGTCGCATAATGCACTGCAGAATAGTTATGTGGTCGCATAGTCGACCATATATTTGCTTCCAAACTGACCCTCTCCTTCTCATTTCTGCGGCCATTATGCGGCCCGCAGAGTAATTATGCGGTCGCATAATGGACCACATAAACGCGCTTTTCCGGCAAAAATGTTCCTTTACTTTTCGGTGCATTGTTCAACCCAAAAACCAATTCGGCACCACGAAACATTATTTTCTCTTTGAAAACTTTTACGGGGCACTACAATTGTGCCATGAATAAAGAATCATATGTATGTCCAAGAGAGCCAATGAAATAATAATGTTGCAAGTGGTTGAAAGTACGGATTAAGTGATATGTGGTGTGAAAGGTTATGAGATGTACGTATTTGTACTTTTGTTTCCAATGTGTTATAAAACCCTATTGACGGTCTACGAAACGTATAGGTATATTGTGTTATGAAATCCTGTGGATAGTCTATGAAATGCATAGGTATATTGTGTTATGAAATCATGTGGACGGTCTATGAAACACATAGGTATATTGTGTTATGAAATCCTTTGGACGGTCTATGAAACACAAAGGTATATTGTGTTATGAAATCCTGTGGACGGTCTATGAAATGCATAGGTATATTGTGTTATGAAATCCTGTGGACGGTCTATGAAACACATAGGGGCATTGTGTATGAGAATTATAGGTGTACGGTATGAATAAACACTATGGACGGTCTATGAAATGCATAAATGTATAATAAGATATGTGAACACTATGGACGGTCTATGAAACGCATAAGTGAATAATATTATATGTGAATACTATGGACGGTCTATGAAACGCATAAGTGTGTAATATGATATGTGAATACTATGGATGGTCTATGAAACGCATAAGTGTATAATATGATATGTGAATACTAAGGACGGTCTAATGAGACACATTATTAATGCAGACAATAGGTGCCTCTTTCGTTGTCCTTGTTTGTATAGGTTGTTTCAATTACATTATATTATGTGTTCCACATATAGATCATATGTGCATTCTATTTTGAAAGAGGATTTCTAGCTATACATACTAGTGCTATTCGACAGTACTAATGTCCGTTTTGCCACGGCACTGCATCTTTAATGGATGCAGGTGGTTCTACAGCAGATGGCATTGATCAGTGATAGCAGTACA
>AWOL01S0087819.1:0-11063 GCA_000715115.1 Nicotiana otophora | reverse complement strand
GATCTGTGATAGCATTAGCAGCTTCAAGGGGCTGGAATTTATTTCAAATGGATGTGTACAATGCCTTTTTACAAGGTGACTTATTTGAGGAAGTGTATATGGAGTTACCAGAGAGGTTCAGGCAGCCGGGTGAAAAAAAGATTTGTAAGTTATTGAAGTCTTTGTATGGGCTCAAACAAGCCTCGAGGCAGTGGAATATCAAACTAATTGAGGCATTACTGAGAGCAGGCTTTGTTCAAAGCCATCATGATTATTCATTGTTTTCTTTAAGGAAGCAGGACAACCTTGTGATTGTATTAGTGTATGTAGATGATCTTCTAATCACAGAAAATAGTATAGAGTTAATTGGACATGCCAAAGACATACTACATCAGCAATTTAGAGTCAAAGACTTAGGAGTACTCAAATATTTCCTAGGTATTGAAGTTTTGAGATCCAAGACTGGAATTCTACTAAATCAAAGAAAGTATATACTGTAGTTAATCTCAGAGTTGGGGCTGAGTGGAGCCAAGAGCCTCTACACCTCTGGAGGCAAATGTCAGACTAACTACTGTAGAATATGACCAAACAAATGGTGTTAAAGATGATGAGTTACTAGAAGATATCAGTTCCTATCAAAGATTGGTGGGTAAGCTCTTATATGTTACTATTACCAGGCTTGATATCAACTATGCCATGCAAACATTAAGCCAATTTATGCAAAGGCCTAAGAAGTCTCACTGGGAATCAACAATGAGAGTTGTAAGATACTTGAAAGGAGCACATGGGCAAGGCCTTTTGATGAGTTCTGGAAATGCAAAAAGACTCATATACTGGTGTGATTCAGATTGGGTTGCATATCCCAATCCAGGAGGTCTATCACTGGCTATGTTGTAAAGTTTGGAGATAGCTTAGTGTCATGGAAATCAAAGAAGCAACAAATTGTATTCAGAAGCTCAGCCGAGGCTGAATATAGGAGCATGGCTGCAACAGTAGCAGAAATAACATGGCTACTGGGGCTATTCAAGGAGTTAGGAGTTCATGTTATTTCACTAGTGACAATTTTTAGTGATAGCAAATCAGCCATACAGATTGCAGAATATCCAATCCTACATGAGAGAACAAAGCATATCGAGATTGATTGCCACTTCATTCGAGACAAGATCAAGGAAGGAGTAGCCAAGGCAATTCATGTGAGTACTAAGGATCAACAAGCAGATTTGTTGACAAAGGGACTAGGGACTACACAACACATACATCTATTTGGCAAGCTTGGTTTGCTCAATTTCTTGCACCCTCCAGCTTGAGGAGGCATGTTCAAATAGAGCATGTGCAGCTCATGTGTATTTGTTAGTTAGGGTGTTAATTATAGTTGTTAGCTAGTTAATAGCAATTGTCAATGAGCTGTATTAGTTTGTTAAGTTAATTAGTGAAAGTTATTAGTTTTGTATAAAAGAGATGTACAATGTTAACGAAAAAAAAAACAGTTGCCTTCTTCAATACTCTGTTTCTCTTTCTCTCTTCTAACTCCATTAACGAGCAAGGTGAGAGCTTCAAACCTTGCATTTTAGCAAAGGTTGGGATCCATTTCCTTTCTTTGCATTTTAGCAAAGGTTGGGATCCATTTCCTTTCTTTGCATTTTAGCAAAGGTTGGGATCCATTTTCTTTCTATACCCATCTTTGTGAACAAAGAAATCAATAAATACAAAAGAACATAAAATTATCGAAATCGTTAAAAAGTTTCATGGTTTTTTTAGTGAGGAGAAATAGGAGTCACTCAAGACGCAAACTTTTAAATGTATTACCTTGCGTCACAAATTTGGTGGAGAAATGTTCATATATGGTACATCGATTAAGTAAAAGAATACATTGTTTGACAGTACGCTTCAAGTAATTTATGAATATACGTATACTAGCGGATTTGATCACGCTTAGCACCACTTATTGACAATAATTTTTAATAATAGTGGAGTAATACATCTATTTTATATTTTAAATATTTGAAGTATTTTTGTTTTCAAATTCAAAAAAATTAGATTAGCACTTAGTTGCGTGTTTTTCTCAAATTTTGATTCTTGTGTTTATAGTACATGTGAAGCTAATTTTTCTCTTTAAAAAGCATATAAAGGAAGAAATGAATTACAAGAAAAAATGATCTTTCAATGGGTAGTGCATAAATTTTACACGTACTTTTTTCCTTTCCTTATAAATGTATACGGGTAAAATCGGGGGGCATGGACGCACGAGATTGAAATCGAGGCTGGGAACCCTTCGTATCGAGATCCATGAAAGGTGAACGATGTGCTCATCATCAGGTATGACAAAGCAACGCGCCCCGGTCCCAGAACGAGTTCTAAAACCTTGGAAAACACGGTGAACGGTTACACACGACGGATAGAGGTCCATGAAATTCGCACCTAATAGGATATCACAGCGCGGATCTCGCTCGGAGTCGGTTATGGATTAGTAATTAACGAGAAAGGAAGATTTTTATATTTTTTAGACTTATCCTAGGAATGAAACTCTCCTACTATATAAAGGAAAAAAATTTCTTTTGTAACACGCAAATAAAAGCAATACAAGTTTATCTTTCTGCCTTTTAGCTATTGCTAAAGTTCTTATTTATTTGTTATGTTCTTCATTCACAATCGGGCACGAACCAAGGTTCCAATCGAGGACGAGGTCACTGTTCAATCTAAGTTCGAACTCGTCCATAACATTACAACTGGTTTGATCATTTATTTCATCTTTAACTTGTTTATCTAATATTCTTAATTATTTGTGTTGAATCAAACCACGTATCCTTAAAATCACGTACAAATTTAATTGTTATACGATTTAGGGGTAAACAGTTTGGCGCCCACTGTGGGGCTAAAGATAATAGTGGTGATTTGATACGAATCTCCATAACACACCTTATTTTACACTTGTTCTTTAAAGTCTTAATATTAGGTCAGCCCAAAAATGTCGAACTCTTAGTCTGCCCACTTGAACGTGGATGCCAAGTCTGGACATCATGGAAAAAATAATAATTTGTTGCCTAGAAACGAGGTGCCTCATGCTGATCGCAACGGTGTCCCAGTTGCCGATCCGGTCGATGCTAACTTACAGGTGGCCATTGATGTCAATTTGCCAACTGATTCAGAGAATAATGTTTGCGGGGGACCCCGACCAACAGCTCTAGAAAAGCCCGAAGGCAAAGGGGTAAGCCTATGACTAATCTTCGAAATGTTGTAGGCTTAAGAGACGAGAATAGCGCATATGTAGAATCAAATCCACGTCCTCAACAGAGTCGAGCCCAATCGATCCCGGGAAAGCACCCGAAGAAACGAATAAATCACCGAGAGACCGGGTGAAGTCGAGCTCGGGGTCAATCCTGAGATAATAAAAATGCTTAAAGCATTAACGAAGCAGGTGGAGTCAAGTGATAAGAAAATTGCGGCTAATGACAAGAAGGTGGAAACATACAATTTCAAGGTTGATGAAATCTCGGGAGCACCCCCGATATTGAAGGGGCCGGATTCCAAGAAATTTATTAAAAAGCCTTTTCCTCCGAGCACAGCACCGAAGAGTGGTTTCGTATGCCCGATATCCCCAAAATATAATGAAACCACGGATCAAAACGAGCATGTAGCCTTTTATACGTGCGCAATCAAGGGGAACGACTTGAAAGACGATGAAATCGAGTTGGTGTTACTGAAGAAGTTTGGGGAGACTTTGTTCGAAGGAGAAATGATATGGTATCACAACTTACCCCGAAATTCTTGCCTCATTTGCTATGCTTGGAGATACTTTCGTAAAAACCCATGCTGGGGCCATCAAGGTCGAGACTAGAAAGTCAGACCTTTTTAAGGTTAAAGAAAGAGACAATGAGATGCTCAGGGAGTTCGTGTCAAGGTCCAGATGGACCTACCTCCGTTTGCAGATGATTGGGCAGTTCAAGTATTCACTTAGGGGATTAACCCCCGAAGTTCCTTGGCCTCTCAAAACTAAAATAAAATTTGGTAGAGTACCCGGCGGTGACTTGGGTCGACGTCCATAACAGGTACCAGTCAAAGATCAGGGTTGAGGACGACCAACTCAGACCTCCTTCTGGGTGTTATTACACCATCAGGGCCGATGATAGGTCTAAGAGAACCATTGATCATGAGCCAAGACCGGTTTGGTATCGGTACCAACCATACAGTGCGGACCAAAGGGAAAATGGGTCCGGACATCACCACACAAGGAATGAGAAGAGAGGTGATCGTTGGCCCAGTAGCGAGGTCTGATGAGCAAAAGTGGTTTTGACAGGCCGCTGAGGGTAGGGAAGCACCGAGATTATTAGAGTATAACTTTAACGTTGATGCTGCTAGCATCGTGTCAGCCATCGGGCGCATCAAAGAGACCAAGTGGCCCCAACCATTGCAGTCCGACCCTACCTAAAGCAATACTAATTTGATATGTAAGTATCAAGGCAATCATGGTCACAGGATCAAGGATTGACAACAACTGAGAGAAGAAGTTGCCCGGTTATTCAACAACGGGCACCTCCGAGAATTTTTGAGTGATCGAGCCAAAAACCACTTCAGGAATAGGGACGCCAACAAACAGGTCAAACAAGAGGAGCCTCAGCACGTCATCAACATGATCATCATAGGAGTCGATGTCCCCCAAGGACCAATGATAAAGTGCACTAAAGTATCTATCACAAGGGAAAAACGCACCCGAGATTATGTCTCATAGGGAACCATTTCGTTCAGCGATGAGGATGTCGAGGGTATCGTGCAAGCTCACAATGATGCGCTGGAAATATCCATACTTATCAATAAGTCTCGAGTTAAACGTGTGATGATTGATCTATGTAGATCGGTCAACATCATTAGATCAAGGGTCGTAGAGTAATTGGGGTTACAGGACCAAATCGTGCCGGCAATCAGGGTGTTGAACGAGTTTAACATGGCATGTGGCACCACTAAAGGAGAGATAACCTTGCTAGTAAACACTGTCGGAACGATCCAAGAAATAAAATTCTATGTGATTGAAGGGGACATGAGATATAACGCTCTATTCGGAAGGTCGTGGGTTCACAACATAAGGGAGGTGCCCTCGACCTTGCACCAGGCGTTGAAATTACCCACATTGGGGGGAGTCAAGATGGTCTACGGAGAATAGCCGACCGCAAAGGAGATGTTCACTATCGACGAGGTAATCCTTGTGCCCGCAGTTTTGACATCAAGGAACGCAGAGCCGACCAGAAAGGAAGAAATTAAATAGCAATCGCTAATGCCAGCCTCGACCGAACTGGAGGAATGAGGCACTGATGAGGAGGACGATTACGGTGTCCCGAGATCATTCATAGCTCTCGATGACACCGACCACCAAATCGATGGTCGAAGAGTTAGAGCAAGTCATATTAATCGAACACCTACAGGATCGAAAGGTATACCTAGGCATGGGGTTAACCCAAAGCTGAGAAAAAAACTTATTGATTTTCTTAAAGCTAATATAGATTGTTTCGCTTGGTCCTATCTTGACATGAGAGGTATCCCATCGGAGGTAACCACTCATAAGATGAGTCTGGACCCAAAGTTCCACCTGGTTAAGCAGAAGAGGAGGCCACAGTCCGAGATCAAACATGCATTCATCAAGGATGAGGTATCTAAACTTGTGAAAATAGGATCCACCCGGGAAGTTAAATACCCGGACTGATTAGCTAATGTAGTGGTAGTTCCTAAAAAAGTAAATTATCTAAGAATGTGTGTAGATTACAAAGACCTAAACAAAGCATGCCTTAAACATTCTTTCCCCTTTCCTAGCATAGATCGAATGATATATGCAATGGTCGGGCACGAGATACTCAGTTTTCTCGATGCCTACTCCGGGTACAACCAAATTAGGATGCACCCGCATGATCAAGAAAAGCTTCTTTCATCACTAAATTCGGCACCTACTGTTATAATGTAATGCCGTTTGGATTAAAGAATGCTTGTTCCATCTACCAACGCCTAGTAAACCGGATGTTCGAATAACAAATAGGGAAATCAATGAAAGTTTATATTGACGATATATTGGTCAAGTCCATGTGAGCATATGACCATTTGAAACATTTGCAGGAGACTTTCAACATACTAAAGAAATAGAACATGAAGCTAAATCCAGAGAAATGCGTATTTGGGGTCGGATCGGGCAAATTCCTCGGGTTCATGGTATCCAATCGGGGAATCGAGATCAACACTGACAAAATAAAGGCCATAGAGGACATCACCGTGGTGGAGAACGTCAAGGTTGTTCAAAGATGGAACGGGCGTATAGCCGCCTTGGGCCAATTAAGCTCAAGGTCCTCAGACAAAAGACATCGATTCTTCTCACTATTAAAGAAAAAGTATAACTTTTCTTGGACCCCAGAATGCCATCAAGCTTTAGAAGAACTTAAACGGTACCTATCGAGACCCCCCTGCTGCACACTCTGAGGGAACACAAACAAGTGTACCTATACTTAGCAGTTTTCGAGGTGGCGGTAAGTAGTGTCTTGGTCTGGGAGGAAGAAGGTACGCAAGTTCCTATTTACTATATCAGTAAAACTCTAGACGAGGCTGAATCAAGGTATCCGCACCTAGAAAAATTGGCGCTCACTTTTCTAAGTGCTTCCAGGAAGCTAAATCCGTATTTTTAATGTCACCCCATATGTGTTGTGACCTATTACCTGCTAAGGAATATCATGCACAAGCCCGAGCTCTCGGGCCGGTTGGCCAAATGGGCCGTAGAAATTAGCGGGTACGATATCGAGTATCGACCCCGAACCGCCATAAAATCTTATATTTTGGCAGACTACGTGGACGACTTTATACTGGCCTTAATACCAAAAGTTGAAAGGGAATTACTGTTAGCCTCGGGGACTACTTCGGGAATCTACACCCTTTTCACGGACGGTGCCTCCAACGCGAAGGGGTACAAGCTCGGTATCGTATTAAAACCACATACGGAAAATGTAATTAGGCAGTCTATTAGAACTGTGAAATTGACTAACAATGAGGCCGAGTATGAGGCCATGACTACATGTCTAGAATTGGCTAAAAGCCTTGGAGCCGAAGTGATCGAAGTCAAGTGCGACTCCCCCATCGTAGTAAATCAAGTTATCGGATCGTTCAAAGTAAATGAAGAATGGATGCAAAGGTACTTGGACAAATTGCAGGTAACCACCCAACACCAATTTAGGGGATGGACCTTGCAGTATGTACCCCGAGATCAAAACAGTGAGGACGATGCACTAGCTAACTTAGGGTCGTCGGTCGATTCCGATGAATTCAGTTCGGGAGCAGTAGTGCAGCTAAAGAACTCGGTGATAGAAGAAGGTCATGCCGAAGTGAACTCAATGAGTTTAACTTGGGATTGGAGAAACAAATATATAGATTACTTGAAGATAGGAAAATTGCCTTCGGATCCCAAAGCACCGAGAGCCCTACACACCAAAGATGCCAGATTTAGCTTGGTCAAAGGGGCATTGTTCAGGAGGACCTTATTTGGCCCACTAGCCAGATGCTTGGGATCAGAAGAGATCTAATACGACATGAGAGAAGTTCATGAAGGCATTTGCAGGAACCATTTGGGGGCAAAATCCTTAGCTTAAAACTAATTAGGGTCGGCTACTACCGGACCAAAGTGGAGAAGTATGTGAAGGACTTCATATGGAAATAAAACGAGTGCCAAAGACACGCCCCGATGATCCATCAACCAGGAGAAATGCTCCACTCGATCCTGTCCCGTGACTATTTATGAAGTGGGGAATGGACATCGTCACTCCCATGCCGTGAGCACCCGGTAAAGCTCAATTCATACTATTCATGACCGATTATTTTTCCAAATTGGTTGAGTATCAAGCATTCGAAAAGGTTTGGGAGAAAGAAGTCATTGACTTCATCTGGGACCACATAATATGTCAATTTTGGATTCCAGCCGAGATTATTGTGACAACGAAAAATAGTTCGTTGGCAGCAAGGTGAGTAAGTTTTTCGAAGATCACAAGATCAAGAAAATACTATCAACTCCTTATCACCATAGTGGGAACGGGCGGGAGGAATCGACGAACAAGACTATACTCCAAAACCTGAAAAAAGGATAGACCAGTTCGAAAGGGAAATAAAATGAGATCTTGCACGAAGTCCTGTAGGAATACCGTACGACTTCGAAATCGAGCATGGGGCCACCACATTTTCTTTGGTTTATAGAGCCGACGCCTTAATACCAATCGAGTTGAGAGAACCGAGCCTCAGGTTCCAGTATGCGGCCGAAGAGCCAAACGGCGAGGCTATGATCACGAGCATGGAACTATTGGATGAAAGGTGGGTGGCCGCCCTGGTCCGGTTAGCCGCCCAGAAGCAACAAATAGAAAAGTATTACAACATTTATAAAAGTTGTGCGTTTGCTCGTTTCGTTTGTATCATATGAATCATGCCAAATGCAAATAAGGGATAGTTTTAGCATACCTGAGCCGATTCTCTTGACAATCCTTCTATCATACGTCAATTGCAACAAAATACGTAACGATGAATCGAAGTAGGAAAAAATCTGTATGATGTTCTTGAGAAAAATTGTACCGTGATCCCTTAGAATTTGCAACTCACGGTGTTATAGCATTGTAGCGATTCATAAGAATTCCTTTTTGAGAATTTTCATCCGTTACTATCAAGCATATACATTTCCCTTTTATGATATAGGGAGGTGTCTTTATCATAGTGGGTGTGGGCCCCACTTTATGAGATGACTTAGCCACCGAATTCCTTAAATATGCCACCTAGCCCCATAACTTACCTAATCAATATTAGGCTTGATTAAGAACCCCTATTTGCTGCCACGTTAGGAGGTATTAAGCTTATCTATAATTTCCTAATTAGCTTATTAATCTCCCACTAAACTAATAATTACTCAATTACCCACATAATTAAGAATTATCTCAAATTACTTAAAATGCTAATAATTTTTAACACACTTTATAAACCTTACTATCATGGTCATGTGGTATATCGTATGGCACTAGTCCATAAATATGGGTATTATAGCTTGGACTGTATTTTATCCCAAATTGTTAAACTTCAACGAAACTCATTTTCTTCGATTTGTTTATCCTTTAACCTTCACGGAACTTACTTATCACCTGTTATAAATAACATAATTACCTATATCCTCAAAATTAGTCTCATTCCAGAGCTTACGTTGATCAACTTACGATAAAACTTTACGAAAATGCGAAATGTAACAATTACCTCGAGAATCGACAAAAATATTATTAAATCGTGGAGTAACAGGTGTCCAGGGTATTAGATGCGAAGAGACGTCCATCTTATCAAGCGTCGGAAAATTTTTAACAAGGTTCAGAAAATTTTCCGCCAAGAAAGGAATCTTCACCAACTTTCCGGTGACACAAAAATGTGCCACCAAAAGCAAGGGGATTATCTATATAGGGAAAAAAATCAGTTCATATTAAATGCTCAAATGATAGAGTGACATGTGAAAACAGGGGCAGACAGAAGATGAAGCAAGTGAAAACCAAAACCGAGGATAACAACTTGGATTGACACCGGGTAGACCCCGAAGGGAACATTATCGACGGTAGAAAACGGATATTTTTCACCAGATGACATTCAATGAAGAATATTCCTCAGTATTAAATACGCATCTGTTACAGAGAATTTTGGCATACATGACCTGCCATTACATATCCATCAATGTCCCCCGCTATTGTCATTTAAGAGGGGTTTGATCCAAGAAACTTGTTCCCCAGGTATAGCTATAAATAGTGGCTTCAACAACCATTGTAACACAAGAAAATTCTAATAAAATTATGCTACATAATATTTCCAAACTGAAGAATATTATATTTTCTGTCTAACGCTATTCTTATCGCTAGCTTCGGAAGCCTTGCTCTCGGAATCAAGCTATCTGCTATTTATCTCGATTTCAACGCTAAGTCTTCCATTTTATTTAATTCATTTATCATTTTGGGATCAAATTGATTCGCTTGTCTATAAACCATGCTATAAATTCAACGGTACCATTTTACAAGTAAACAGATAGTATAGTTCCTATGATGGAGTAAGGCCACTCAACAGTATTTAGCAGTATTTTAAAAAGCGCGGGCGTAATGCGAGACGTTTTACATATGCCTACGCGAGGCTTAAGCCCTGAGGCACGGGGCGTAAGCCCCATAGGTATTTAATTTTTAATATTTTATAAAATAATATAATTACAGTAAATATTTATAAACAGGTAAGATTGCATAAAAATTAAAGAAAACTATAAGTGTGTGAAATATATATATATATGTGCTCCATTCCAATAAAAAACTAGGCAAAATAATCTATTATATGCTACTTACAAGCACAAATAACTTGAGTCTAAAAGAATAAAGTTTTCTACATGGAGGAACAAATAGGATGACTAACCTGCAATTTGAACTTTGAACTTGCTGCTATGAAGGAGAATGTAGTTCTCTTTGTATTTGTAAAAAAGAAATTGAATATTCGTTGCTTTTGGGAGATATTAGCAGACTAGCGGACAAGATAAAAATTTGGGAAAGACCATAAATTAGAGCTTCTTCAATCAATAAAAAAAGTCTTGACTTTTAAATTTAATACATTTCAATTCCTTTTTAAAACTTTTGAGTAATTACAAGCTGACTTTTGAGTATTATATGAACGACTTATTCAACAAATTTTGTTTTAATTTGAAAAAAGTCTCTCGAGCTTATGCCTCACTACAAACGCGCCTAAACACCCGGACGTACGTACCGAATTACTGGGCGTATGCCTCTTAAGACTTTCGCCCCTCACCATCGCCTCGAGGTGTTTTTAGTGCGTCTCCCCCAGAGCTTGTCCCGAAAATGCCTTTTAAAAGGCTGGTATTTAGTTTGTGATCATGAGATGGATGTAAAACTTAGGATACTATATGCATCACAAAAAAGTCCCTTGAGTGTCACTTTGACAGATTAGTAATTATCAACGGTTGTGGGTAAAATATGTGAAACTGTGTAAGCATAAGAGATGCAACTCATATACAACTAAGTCGTTGTAAGGCAATAGAATCTTCCATGCACAAAGCCTCATAA
>AWOL01S0087803.1:700-11446 GCA_000715115.1 Nicotiana otophora | reverse complement strand
AATGGAACATGAAGCGTAAGTAGAACTTCACCGATAATGTTTGATTATTTGTTGTGTTTCTTTAACCTCTTCTCATTTATATTCTTCTTTATGGTGCAACTTTCCCCTGGTTTCCTGGTGCAGTCCCGGACCTTGTAGGTTGGGTTCAACAACTGGTTTCAACCTCTTCGTATGCTGAGCACTCGTGGCGCGATTTGGCCAAGGGCCGATGGGAGGCCAAAAATCACGGTAAGTTCCCATGTCCGTGTTTGATGCTTTCATGTGAAATATTTCTTTTTAACTTGATTTTTTCTCATACAGGTCTTGGATATAATGTCGTCATGAGGCCACCTCGCCTCGGGGAAGGGGAGGCTCTGAAGCCGACCAAAGACAAGAAAAGGAGAAGGGCCTCAACTCCAGATACCCCAAAGCCCAAGAAAAGCAGGGCTCAAAAATCGAAGATTGATCCCTCCGTTCTATTTGCCGATATAGTCCGAACGCTAGGAAATGAAGATGAGGATGGAGAACATGTCGACTGCCTGCTGGTGGCTCGGAAGAGGGAAAGCATCTAAGCTTCGAGAATTGTTGAGCCGACGACGGTCGAGGAGGTTTAGCCACAGATCGAGGTGATTTCGGGGGAAGGCCCGAGCAGAGTCCCAAAGTCATCAGGTGTTGATGATGCCTCCTGCCGTGATGAGCAACCGGCGGGTGTGCCCGAAGGGTCTAGTTCTGACGCCCTTCAAAGAGAAGAGAATGCCCCGAGTGACTTGCTCGGGGCAATTAATATCGATGATTTGCCGCCCGACCCCACGTTCTCCGAGGGGCAGTTTCGGGATGCCCGGTCCATGGGGACCCCAGAAGTGGGGACGGCCCCCGAAGGGGACGATATATTTTGTGGTTGCTTTGCGGGGGTCGATAATGGTTCCTACCTTGACGCATCACTCATTTTTGATGAGACTCAACGGCTTCTGAACCAAGTGAGTTTTAGCCCATGCTACCATGCTTGCGTTTGTTCTTATTTCTCTAAGTCTAATTTCCTTTCTTTCTGTACAGGCTACAACGCTCCATCGAGAAGCGTCTTCCAAGTACCGAGCTGAGCTGGCCCGATGTGAGGATGATCACAAAAAGCTTACAGAGGAGAGAAACGCTCTCAAACTCCTCTATGTGCAAAAAGAAGAGGAGATCATGAGCATTCGAGCCGAGCTGACAAGAGCTCATCGAGATCAGACCGAGCTCATCGAACGGGTAATGTAAATATTTGGGAGCTTGTTATGTATTGACTTGATATTGGCAACTAACACTTTGATCCTGTAGTTCAGCAGAAGGCCGAATTGGTTGAGCAGCTTCGTGCGGAGGCCAAGATGAAAGAGGAAGACACTTTGGGGTGGAAGCAGAACATGGACCATCTCGCTCGGAGAAAGAAATAGTTCGGGCCCAACTTTCTTTGATTGAGTGTCAACTCCAAAGTGTGAAGGAGGAGAACTTGGCCCGAGCCCAAAAGGTTGAAGAGCTCGAGACTCGGTTGGCCACTGAGCTTGCAAGGGCCACATTCGAGGCAAAGGCACTCGTGGCCTCCTACCGAGCTGACGCCGAAGCCGCTAACACTCGGGCAAAGAAAATTTCTGATGTTGCTGAGGTGAGATTGTCCCGTGTTGCCGAGCATGCTAGGCACCAGTCTCGAAGAGAGACTCATGAGGAGGTACATGCTCGTGGCTTCGACCTCACGGCTGAATCGAGAATGTGAAGGTTTTGGAGGACGAGGCCGGAGCTTTTCTTTCTGATAAAGAAGACTCTGCGAGTGGATCTGAGAGCGGAGATAAAGATGAAGCTCCCGAGGCGGACAAGGCACTTAGGATTTTTTCTCCCTTTATTTTTTGTGCAAGACCCTAAGTGGTCTTTGTAAATACTTTGCATATATGAAAGATTTCTTTTCTTTCCGTTTCGTCTTCGATTTCTAATTTATGATAAATTCTGTTTTGCCTTTGCCTTGTGAAAACTTTGTTGCAATCGGGTTACTGTATCCTCTATAATCGAGTGAGCAATAGCTCAAACTCAGAGTAGAAAAAACCATTAGGTTTTTAAGTTAAGCGAGGGAGAGTCCCCGAGCTTAACAATATGTTCGGGATTTTGATTTTGGATGGCTTGATCAAAGCCGTAAATGTACTGCTTTTATAGCCGAGTTCGAATAAGTTTCGAACTCACAGTAACAGACTCCTTAAGGTTTTTATATCAAATAATGATGAATCCTCGAGCTAAAGTTTATTTGAGCCCGGAATAGTGGAACCCTTAGGTCTGAATTGAGTGAGAACAAAATCTCGAACTCTAAGTGTATTGGCCCTTAGGTTCTTTAGATTGGGCCGATATGACCTCTAAAAGATGGCTATTTTTTCGCCTTTTCGGCTTAGAAGACTTAGTAAAATAAAAATTTCTTTATGTCTTAACACGTATTCTTTACCCATTGGGTTGTTTTGAGGATTCGATGTCGATTGAAACCCCTTTGCTTTATGTGCCTTATCATATTTGTGTTAATATAATTTGATACATTTTAAGGGTTTTCGAGGGTTTATTTTAGCAAAGCCCCTTTCGATTACATGCCGAGGGTAGCCTTTTTTAATCAGTGTTTCAAAGAATTCGAAGGCCTATTTTTATTGTGGAATTCGGACGTCTCCGAGCCGCTTTAATTTGGATGTAGCCTTTGGGTATACCTCTTGGGCTTATTTCCCAATAATACTTCAAACTTGTTCGAAGTGTTAGTCCCCGAGAATGATGGCCTTGGCCTGTAAATTGAGGAGTGCCTCTTTGAGGTCTTATGAATTTGAGTTTAGATTACTCGAATACGTCGATCGTCGACGGCAGTTCCCGAGTGTACGAGGTATATTTGCACTTGGCCCTTGAGCCATTTCTCACAAAATCATAAGTGTGGAGCTTGTATAGTAGAATTTTCTTTGAGACACAAAATGTTTGATATAAAAAGAATGCTTCTTTGTATAATTTATACTTGTGTACATGTTTTGCCATCAGGGCTCGACTAATCTATACAGACACGGTTCATTCGACCATTTGGCCCATGACAAAGTTTCTCTATCGAGACCCTTTGACACAAAGTATTTTCCTCGAAAGTGTAACATCCGAGGGTGATGCCCCCCAGTATTCGAGGTTGATTGTAAAGAAGCCTTGGATACTGTTGAATGGTCTTCAGGTTGCACATAATTGTTGTCTCATTAAAAACCTCACCGGAAAAACCCACCTGGGACAAAAACCGATCTAGGAAAAAAAAAGTGCAACACGTGCTTTAAAGCCTGAGGTTTCGATATCTTCGATCGATCATCTACAATGAGTTAGTGTCGAATATATAAATGAAAAAAGGGAATAAAATCATACCTTAGCAATAATACCGTTTGAGAAGCGATATGTGTCACACCTCCTTGTTCCCGAGGGGATAAGGGGATAAGGAGTTTTTCCAATTAAAGTGACGTTTTTCGAAATAGGATTATTTATTTATTCAGAGTTGCCACTTGGAATAATTTATGGTGTCCCAAGTCACCAATTTATTTTAAATCCCAAATCGAGGAAGTTGACTCTATTTTTGGTATGCGAATACAGAAGATCGGGTAAGAAATACTGTTAATCCGGGAGAAGGTGTGAGGCACTCCCGAGTTCCGTAGTTTTAGCATGGTTGCTCAGCTATTAATAATTGGCCTAATTATCTGATTTATTATATATTTAAAACATATTTTGCATTTTAACTTTATAACCACTTTTAATATTTATGAAATTTGTTTGAACAAGTAGCGATGTCGCGCACTCGTTTGTTTTTGTACACATTGTGAATCACGCCACATGAAACGCACCCGCGACTTACAATATGTTGATTTATTATTATTTGAAGTTAAGGTCGAGTTACGTGAAACGCACACTCGAATTGGGATTATGTATCATGACTATGCTACGGGAACCGTACCCATAGTCACGATGATTTATTAATCGCGCCTAAAGCAAGCTACGATGTTCATGAATTATTTTTCTAAAGCTAATTTGAGATTATTGTGAGGCCATAAATTGTGAAAATTATTGTGGAAGGGTGTAAGATTTGATTATTATAATTATGTAAGATTTCTTATCCTAAGATAATTTAACATGCAACCTTCAGAGTCTCTTATGCTGAATCTTTCAAGGATTTCTCCATATTGACTACTTCTCTCACAACATGTGATGAATTAAAGATTCTCTGGGCTATTTAATATTTGGAGTGAACAAGTAGACAGACAAAAGAAGTAGCTACAATAATATACTATGAGTAGCTAGCATTTCACCTAAGAACTACCAGGATCACAATGGACTAGGTAGATTTTTATTATATACAATATCATCCCATTATCCGCAAAAACATTTCTAGCTATTTCAGATAGGAAGTTTTCCTAATAAAGGCTTTCTTGGAACCTCGATCTTCCAACAAAAATAAAAAAAATTCTTTTCAAATCAATTATCCTGATCCACCAAATTATCTTGAATAACACATTCAAACATGCTTTATAAAAAAAACACATTCAAGCATTCATAAGAACAAGTATCTACTTTCTTAAGCAAATCGAGCCTTTAACAGATCTAGCGGAGCTTGCTAAAGAAAGTATTTGAAATAAATAGAACTAGTTGGCTTACAAAGAATATGAGAAGATACGCCGATAAGGTTGAACACAAATGACATCGTCAAACTGCGCCGGAAACCTCGTCATGAACTCGAAAGGACCTCTCGAACTCTGCTTCAAACTCCGGCTGAAAATATTAGTACTTTACGGGTGATTTTGGGTTAGTGTTTGGAGGAGGAAGGTTTAAGAGCTTGGTGGCTGCTGGTTTTAATGGAGTTCGAAAGTGGCGTCATCAGCGTTAGCTCACCCAGCCAGATCTGAAAGTTCTCATCATCATCAATATCTCCGGCGAAGTCGACGCGGCGGGCTTCTCCAATGAAGAGCTTCTGCAATCGCCGTCTAAAGGAGAGAGAGATTTAGGGAATGAAGGAGCTAAATCTTGGGGGGAAGGTCTGTTGATTTTGTGAAGTTGGAGATGGAGAAGGAAGGGAGCAGTTGGGTTCTTAGCTTTAGAAAATTCTTTCTTTTACCTTTTGCTCTCTTATGGGTTGACTGCTGGAAATTCTAAGGTGCCCCATAGGGTTTGTGGGAAGATTAAGCTTTTATATGACAGGGATTGGAGATAGGCCATTGGATGAAAGTAGATCAATGACTATGATTAAGGGGGTTTTGATGGGTGAGAAAGGGTTTGTGCTAAAAGGAATTGGGAAGAATAGGCCTTTGTCTTGCTGGGCCACTAAAATCCCAAAATGAGCTCCCAATTGACCCAAATTCAATTTTCTCATTGGAATAAAATAAAAATAAAAATACTACCAAAATATACTAATTAATATTAGTTAATAAGAATACATTATTAAAGTGAACTATATATAAAAATAAAAATATTTTTGATATATTTTTAAATGTTATAAATATTATAAAATACTAATAAGCTACAAAAATGTTATAAAACTATTTTTGTGTTTTCAAACTTATGTTTTAAAATTAAAACTAAAAGTTCACTGAAATCCTATTAAAAATAAAATAAACAAATATTTTTGAAATACTACTTTTAAAAGTTGAGCGGGTCAAAAATTACCTGCTTACAGCTGCCCCTCTTTGCTTGGAAACTCAAAGAGTTTTCGAGCAAAGAATTAACTAAGCAACGTAATTGATTTCTGACCTGACACTTATTCAAAACAAAACAAAGACGGATGAAAAGATCGTGGCCGAGCCCTGGTATCTGAGCTGCCTACATATCCTTGGCTATAAAGGAATGAGGCCACGTGTAGTTCAGAAGTGAATGAAGTGATGGACTGTGTGGAGAGGATGAGAGAGTCGAGTGAGGTTCCATCGAGGTTCCGGTCCGCGGTCCCTACCATTACATCATGAATTGAAAGCAAAATTACAACAAAAATAAAGAAAAATACAAGATCCTATCTACTTCTTGTCTTGAATCTTTCTTGAATCTCCACTTGATCCTTCAACATGAAACTAAAAATTGACCCCATTCTTCAGGTGGGCATCCTGCTGACTTGAATTTGAAGAAAACTAAAAGTTGACCCTATTCTTTAGGCGGGCACCCTGCTGCTTGCACTTGAAATAAACTTGAGCTTGTGGTAGA
Organism: Nicotiana otophora; assembly: GCA_000715115.1. Lineage (NCBI taxonomy): Eukaryota > Viridiplantae > Streptophyta > Magnoliopsida > Solanales > Solanaceae > Nicotiana > Nicotiana otophora. Next base: position 5,278 of record AWOL01S0087803.1, on the reverse strand, counting down.
CTTGAGCTTGCAAACCTTGTTCTTTAGGCGGCTCGTGCTACTTCTGATTTGAGTTAAAAAAAACTGGAGGTTGACCCTATTCTTCAGGAGGGATCCTGTTGTCTCTGACTTGAACTTGAAAACTGAAAGTTGACCCTGTTCTTTAGGCGGGCTCCTGATGCCTCTCTAACTTGAACTTGTAAACTGAAAATTGACCCTGTTCTTTAGGCAGACTCCTGATGCCTCTCTAACTTGAACTTAAAAATTGAAAGTTGACCCTGTTCTTCAGGCGGGCTCCTGATGCCTCTCTAACTTGAACTTGAAAATTAAAAGTTGACCCTGTTCTTCAGGGGGGCTCCTGGTGCCTCTAACTCGAACTCTAAGTGAATTCTGAAATGACTTCCCTCGTTCTCCAGGTGAGCGCCTGCCACTGACTTGAACTTGAAATGAATTTCCTCGTTCTCCAGGTGGGCGCCTGCGACTGACTTGAACTTGAAATAAATTCTCTCGTTCTCCAGGTGGGTGCGTGTAATCAAAACAACAAAACAAACAAAATTGTCTGCCCCAGTTTGCACTAGGAAGATTTGTGAGTTGTTAGCAAAGCTGTAAATCACCTATGCTATCGATGAAGGATGCAATGATGAGACTAAAACTAGAGACTCGACTAGGATGTGTGTTTCCTGTGAGTAAAACCAAAAAAATTTTGACTAGCAAATGCGTCTGCTAAAAATAAAACCTGAATGACCCAAACTAGGAAGTGTGTCTCCTAGGGGTGAAACTTGAACTAGGAAGTGCATCTCCTAGAAACTGAATAACTCCAACTAGGAAATGCGTCTCCTAAAAGTATATCCTGACAGACCCAGACTAGGAAGTGCGTCTCCTAGGGGTGAAACCTTTAACCTAAAATTAGGAAGTGCGTCTCCTAGATTTGAGATTGAGCTTGCGTAAAACTATAAACTAAGCTTGACTAAGCTAAAAACTGACCCTATTCTCTAGGCGGGACTCCCGATTTCAAGAAAACTAAAGATTGATAACTTAAGAAAACTAAAAATGGATTTTTTTTTTTAAAAAAAATCGAGACTTCCCTTTTTTTTAAAAATTATTATCCTAGGAGAAAATTCATCAGACTAGGTTTTAATTTTAGGGGAAAGATTCATTAGACTAAGACGTCTATCCTAGGAAAAAGTTCATCATATTAAGACTTCAATCCTAGGAGAAAATTCATCGGACTAAGACTTTGTATCCTAGGAGAAAATTCATCGGACTAGGTCCTTTTTTTTGTTATCTTAGGTGAAAGATTCATCAGACTAAGAATTCTATCCTGGGAGAAAGTTCATCAGACTAGGTCTTTTTTTATTATATTAGGAGAAAGATTCATCAGACTAAGACATTTATCCTAGGAGAAAATTCATCAGACTAGGTTTTCTATCTTAGGAGAAAGATTCATCAGACTAAGATTTTGATCCTAGGAGAAAGTTTATCAGACTAGGTCCTTTTTGTTTTTTTCTATCTGAGGAGAAAGATTCATCAGACTAAGATTTCTATCCTAGGAGAAAATTCGTCAGACTAGGTTTTCTAATCTTAGGAGAAAGATTCATCAGACTAAGACGTTTATCCTAGGAGAAAATTCATCACACTCGGTTTTCTATCTTAGGAGAAAGATTCATCAGACTAAGATTTCTATCCTGGGAGAAAGTTCATCAGACTAGGTCTTTTTTTTTATTATCTTAGGAGAAAGATTCATCAGACTAAGACATTTATACCAGGAGAAAATTCATCAGACTAGGTTTTCTATCTTAGGAGAAAGATTCATCAGATTAAGATTTTGATCCTACGAGAAAGTTCATCAGACTAGGTCCTTTTTGTTTTTTTCTATCTGAGGAGAAAGATTCATCAGACTAAGATTTCTATCCTAGGAGAAAATTCATCAGACTAGGTTTTCTAATCTTAGGAGAAAGATTTATCAGACTAACAGGTTTATCCTAGGAGAAAATTCATCAGACTAGGTTTTCTATCTTAGGAGAAAGATTCATCAGACTAAGATTTCTATCCTAGGAGAAAATTCATCAGACTAGGTTTTCTATCTTAGGAGAAAGATTCATCAGACTAAGATTTCTATCCTAGGAGAAAATTCATCAGACTAGGTTTTCTATCTTAGGAGAAAGATTCATCAGACTAAGATTTCTATCCTAGGAGAAAATTCATCAGACTAGGTTTTCTATCTTAGGAGAAAGATTCATCAGACTAAGATTTCTATCCTAGGAGAAAATTCATCAGACTAGGTTTTCTATCTTAGGAGAAAGATTCATCAGACTAAGATTTCTATCCTGGGAGAAAGTTCATCAGACTAGGTCTTTTTTTATTATTATCTTAGGAGGAAGATTCATCATACTAAGACGTTTATCCTAGGAGAAAATTCATCAGACTAGGTTTTCTATCTTAGGAGAAAGATTCATCAGACTAAGATTTTGATCCTAAGAGAAAGTTCATCAGACTAGGTCCTTTTTTTTATCTTAGAAGAAAGATTCATCAGACTAAGATTTCTATCCTTGGAGAAAGTTCATCAGACTAGGTCTTTTTTTTATTATCTTAGGAGGAAGATTCATCATACTAAGACATTTATCCTAGGAGAAAATTCATCAGACTAGGTTTTCTATCTTAGGAGAAAGATTCATCAGAGTAAGATTTTGATCCTAAGAGAAAGTTCATCAGACTAGGTCCTTTTTTTTTTAATCTTAGGAGAAAGATTCATTAGACTAAGATTTCTATCCTAGGAGAAAATTCATCAGACTAGGTTTTCTAATCTTAGGAGAATGATTCATCAAGACTAAGATTTTTATCTTAGGAGAAAATTCATCAGACTAGGTTTTCTATCTTAGGAGAAAAATTCAACAGACTAAGATTTTTATTGGGAGAAAATCCATCAGACTAGGACTTTTTATCCTAGGAGGAAAAATGTGAAGAGCAATGGCAACATTTTATGCACACTAGCAAGACAGATAAAGGCAAAGATTTGAGAAACTTCTCTTTGTCGGCTCTTCTCTTCTTTTTTCTTTTTACTTCTTTTTTCTATTTATTTTTGAACCAACTTCCTTGCACTGCTTTGTTCCTGTTTCAAACAAAGAAAATTTTGTCAGTTTTAAAAGTGGTGGTCGGTTTGCGGCCTTGAGTCTTGGGCAGCTTGGCTTTTGCTCAATTAGCTTGAGTCAGTTTCAAGAGATTTTTTGCTCTGCATCAACCCTGATTGTTTCACACCAGTACCATTTGTATTTGTGGCTCAATCAACCTTATCTCAAAAAAGAAATTTCTTTTCTTGGATAACCTTTTTTCTGATATCTTGAATGGCTTTGCTTTTGGAGCAATTTGTCTGTCATAGAGAACCACAACTGGTAAGTACCTTTTGCATGATGTGCGCACTTCATAGTCCTTGTTCGATACTATAGAGAATCCCTGATTAACCTTGAGGTTATCTTTGTTTGCTTTAGCCAAATAGGCTGACAAGAGTCTTTTGGTGGGGAGCCTTTGCATGAATCCTCAAGGTATGTTGACTGTAACAACTGAGTGTGTTGGCCAAATTTACTTTGTGCAACTGAAAAGCTGGTAGCAGATTTTGAAATCTTTTCTTGCTTGTTTTGACAAGGACTGACTCAAAGTAAAGGACACAACGATGCAAAGAAATAATATTAACAAGAAATGCCCCTGTCGGGAAGGACAGAAGGAAGAGTTTTTTTGCCAATAACTAGCCTTAATAATCATGACATGCATTTTGGACTTAATGGCCGATCTATTAAACTAATCCCAATCTTTCCTTTTACTATTCTTATGACCTTTGAAGTCGGGCTTGCTCGTACCAATCCTTTGCATCAACTTCACGACTCACTTTCGACTAGTGGTGCCCCAAGCGATTTTTGCCAACAAGCCTCTCTCATTTATTTATCTCTTCTTACCGTCGCCTTACAGTGCCCGTGAGGGTTTTCACTATTAAGACTCTCTCATTTTTCTTTTATTTTTCTTTTTCTTTTGCTTTCTTGTGTGAGTAACTTGACAGTGTTCTATGTCGCGTGACAACTTTTGCTCATTGCATGCTTCTCTTGGCATTCTTGAAGGCATATCAGGAGGTCTTTATTTGGAAGGTTTTTTGGATAAGGTTGGAAAGAAGGGTTGACATAAAGGCTCAAAGTAGACTCAAAATGAGGAGTTGTAGACTTACAACTCTTGGAATCGACTCTTTCAAAAGTGAAATAAAATCTTTGCCCCAGTTTCAGATGTTGGGGATTTTTTGTTTTGTTTTTTGTTTTTTTTACTCTTATTTGGTTGGACCGAACCGTATAAGGCTTCCTACATATCCTTTTTAAAGAAATCAGGTCAAACGTAGTTCAAACATCTGACCTAATTATTCTTTTCATCTTTCTTTCCGTTTCGTTTTCTTTTTAAGCATTCACACTGAACAAAAAACCAGAGATGCCTTGATTCAACTTTTATTTGAGTATAAAGATGTGTTTGCCTGGTCTTATGATGATATGCCTGGTTTAAGTGCCGATTTAGTGGTTCATAAGCTTCCCACGTATCCTAATTTTCCACCAGTCCAACAGAAGCAGC
>AWOL01S0087802.1:16847-27622 GCA_000715115.1 Nicotiana otophora | reverse complement strand
TTCTTCTTCTTCTTCTTCTTCTTCTTCTTCTTCTTCTTCTTCTTCTTCTTCTTCTTCTTCTATTTTTACTTTTCTGGACTTCAAGGCAGACCTGGTTCTTTTGGCCAAGGTAGATGGCCCTACAGACTTTGTCTTTGGCACAAACTTCTTTAAGGAAGTCTTGATCTTCTTTGCCTTTGGAGTCACAACATCCATTTCTTCTGCCTCCTCTTTATCATGAAGAACCAGGTCCATCTCCTCAGTTTCAACTGCCTCAACAGGCTTGCCCACCTTCTTCTTTCCCTTAGCAGTAGCTTTTCTCTTACTTTCTTCTAAGACCTTTTCCAGTTCAGCCTCACTCTGCTTCTTTTGACTCCTTGTAGCTCTTCCTCTTGTAGGAGGAGTCTCTACAGGGATAGACGAGGCAAATTTTCTTTTCTTGTTTTCCCTAGCAGTACCAGGGACTTTAACCGCTGAACTACTTTTCCTTTTAGGATTGTAACTATCATACACTTTTCTTAGTAGGTCCTCGAGGGGTTCCTGCACAGAAGAAACAAGTTCTTGAACCTTCTTCCCTAATCTAACCAACCCCTCAGCAGCTTCTCCAGACCCACTTCCCCCCTTTTCTTTCACACTTTGTTCTTTTCCAGCCGATTCCCCACACCATACTTCCATAGCTCCTGTTTCTTCAGTCAAACCAACAGAAGTGGGTGAAGATTCAGCCACTCCTTTTCCCATTCCCCTTACATTGCCTCGAGCACCCTCACTCTCTTTTTCTTTTCTCCTTTTATTTTTACCACAAATCTTCTCAGACTCAGCAATCTCTACCCTAGCCACAGTTCCTACTAGAACAAATCTAGTTTCTAGATTTGCAGCAACCTCAGAGTTTACTTCAGATGTAACTTTAGGACCAGATGTTACCTACTCTGTTTCAGAAGAAACAATTTCTTTCCCCTCAGTAGTAGACGTGAATGATTCATCAGATTTCTGGGGTTCATCTTCCTGCCCTACCTTTAGTTTCTCATTGATTTTCTTGATTTGTTCTTCTCCTACTTTGTGAGCAAGCATCTTGAATCCTTATTTCTTAGAGATAGGTGTGGTTACGGGTATGGTGGAAGGAGTGGGTATGGATTATTTGGGTGGTGATGAGGGATTCTCAGAAGTGTTTGCCATTGCTGTATTTGGTTATTAGAAAAGATAAGTATGTGTGTGTTTGGAAGATGAGAGAAGATAGAGAAAACTGTTTGACGACTTAGACTTTGAAGTGAAGAAACAACTAAGGCCTAATCAATATAAAGAGGTAGAGTTTAATTGGGTAACAACTACTTTTTCAGAAGTTCAGAGGTCTAATCAAACTGGGAGTCAGTTTGAAGAGACGTTTATGACTCTCCCTAGAATCTAGGCACTAATTGCATTTTTGGGATTCTTTTGAATGAAACTAGTTTATTTCGTAACAGATAAGCTCAAGGAGGTTAGGATTAAATAGAACTCTCCATTTGATCATAATCCAAATATAAGTATTCCAAAATATGCTGAGTGGAGAATACGTACCATGTAGTCTTGATGGACCAGGTTCTTCACTGAGAAATCTCTTGTGTAAGTCTGAATTTTTCAAGAAAATAAAGATAATACCATTAGAGATTAATGAGATATTTTAGCACATGGCACAAGAGTATACTGATGAAAGTATGAGACTGAGCAAAATCTTATCTAATTATGTACAAAAATTCATAGTTTTTCTAACCAATTTTTTGAGTTAGAACTGGTTCCTTTTAGGTGATCTTAATCATCCCTAATTCTAACCTGTTTCTTTCAAAGTGATCTCTACTTAAAGTTTTTGTGAAGATGTCAACTATTTGCTTGTCAGTAGCACAAAATTCCACAGTGATCAAACCCTTCTCATAGTTGTCCCTAAACAATGATGCCTAACATCTATGTTCTTAGTTCTCTTATGATGAACCGGGTTCTTGGTCATACTAATTGCACTAGTGTTATCACAAAAGATGGGGATACAACCTACATCAATTCCAAAGTCCATTAATTACTGTTTGATCCACAACAATTGAGCATAACATGAGGCAGCAGTAACATACTCAGCTTCATCAGTAGATAAGGCCACATAATTTTGCTTTTTGGTGGCCCAAGACACGAGACATGAGCCAAGAAAGTGTGCCATACCTGGGGTGCTCTTTCTATCCATAAGAAAACCTGCATAATCATCATCAACATATCTCATTAAGTTGAAATTACTACCTTTTGGATACCATAGACAGAGGTCAGTGGTGCCTTTTAGGTATCTCAAGTTCTTTTTGACAACAGTCAAGTGAGACTCCTTTGGATTTGCCTGAAATCTAGCACAAAGGCCTACACTGAAAACAATGTCAGGTCTGCTAGCAGTGAGATATAACAAAAAGCCAATCATTCCCCTATACCACTTCTGATCAACAGATGAACCAGGTTCATCCGCATCCAATTTTGTGGCTGTTGCTATAGTAGTGTCAATTTTTTTGGAATCTTCCATTTTAAACCTTTTAAGAAACTCTTTCACATACTTCTGCTGATGGATCATAGTTCCATTTGAATTTTGTTTAATCTGTAAGCCTAAAAACAAATTAAGCCCACCCATCATACTCATTTCAAATTCACTCCCCATTAGTTTAGCAGATTCTTTACTTAACTTATCAGTAGTTGCTTCAAAAATTATATCATCGACATATATCTGAACTACTAAGAGATCTTTACCTTTTTCTTTCAAGAATAAAGTATTGTCAATTTTACCTCTCTTGTATCCATGCTCAAGCAAGAATTTGGATAATCTTTCATACCGNAATCTTTCATATCATGCTCTTGGAGCCTGCTTGAGCTCATAAAGTGCCTTGTCAAGCTTGTACACATAATCAGGACATTCCTTGCTTTTAAAGCGCAGAGGTTGCTTGACAAACACTTCTTCCTTTAGATAGCCATTGAGGAAGGCACTCTTGACATCTATCTGATGGAGAGTGAATTCCATGTAAGCAGCAAAGTCTATAAGGAGTCTAATTGCCTCCAATCTTGCAACTGGAGCAAAAGTCTCATCATAGTCTATGCCCTCCTCTTGACTATATCTTTGAACCACCAATCTTGCCTTGTTCCTTGTAAATGTTCCATCTTCGTCAAGTTTGTTTCTAAAGACCCATTTTGTGTCAATTACTGATATGTCCTTGGGTCTTGGTAACAGATGCCAAACTTGACTTCTCTCAAATTGGTTGAGTTCATCTTGCATTGCATTCACCCAGTCTGCATCCTGCAAAGCCTAAACAATATTTTTTGGTTCAATAAGAGATAAAAAGGCACCAAAAGCACAAAGATTCTTCAAAGAAGATCTGGTTTTGATTCCAGAAGTTGGATCAGTAATTATGTTCTCAATGGGATGAGAACTTTGATACTTGTAAGGTTTCACAACGAGCTGATTTCTCCTAGATTTTCCTTCAATATGTTTTTGCTGAGGAACAAGTTCATGGACAGGTTCCCTCGAGGTTTGAGTATTTGTTCCTCTTTGTTCATTTCCCCTTGTCAAGTTGCCCTGGGTGGAAGGATCTGTTCCATCCCCCGTTCCTTCCTCTGGTGTAGCATCAGTCTGGGCTGTGGTTTCATTTGAGTTTCTTACCAGCCCAATTGTTTCATCATCATGTTCCTGTCTCTCAGAAAGAATGTTAGTTTCATCAAAAACCACATGCACACTTTATTCTACACACATATTTCTTTTGTTATAAATCTTATAAGCTTTACTATGTGAAGAATATCCCAAGAATACTCTCTCTTCACTTCTGGGATCAAACTTACCTATGGAGTCCTTACCATTATTGTGCACAAAGCACTTGCATCCAAATGCCCTAAGATGAGATGTATTTGGCTTTCTCCCTTTAAGTAACTCATAGGGAGTCTTCTAAACAAGAGGTCTAGTCATGCACCTATTTATAATGTAACATGCAGTGTTCATGGCTTCTGCCCAGAAACTATGAGGCAGTTTACTAGAAAGAGGCATAGTCCTAGCCATTTCTTCCAACGCCCTATTCTTTCTTTCAACTACTCTATTTTGTTGTAGAGTCCTAGGAGTAGAAAAAATATGATTTATGCCATGCTCATCACAAAATTCAGAAAATTTAGCATTCTCAAATTCAGTACCATGATCAGACCTAATTGATGCAAGTTGATTACCTAGTTGTTTCTGAGCTTTTCTAACAAAAGAAGTGAACATGTCAAATGCTTCATCTTTAGATGTTAAAAATAATGTCCAAGTAAACCTAGAGTAATAATCAATAAGCACCATCACATATCTCTTACCACATCTACTCAATGTTCTCATTGGTGCACAAAGATCCATATGGACCAGTTCCATCGTCCTGGTGGTGCTTACCACTTTCTTTCTTTTGAAAGAGGATTTTACCTGCTTCCCCCTTGCACAAGCCTCACAAACTTTATCTTCCTTGAATTTAATATTAGGCAGCCCTACCACTAAGTCCTTGGAGACTAGTTTGTTAAATTGACTTAGACTGGTATGTCCAAGTCTCTTGTGCCAAAGGAGAGGATNGAAAGAATGTTAGTTTCATCAAAAACCACATGCACACTTTCTTCTACACACATAGTTCTTTTGTTATAAATCTTATAAGCTTTACTATGTGAAGAATATCTCAAGAATACTCCCTCTTCACTTCTGGGATCAAACTTACCTAGGGAGTCCTTACCATTATTGTGCACAAAGCACTTGCATCCAAATGCCCTAAGATGAGATATATTTGGCTTTCTGCCTTTAAGTAACTCATAGGGAGTCTTCTAAACAAGAGGTCTAGTCATGCACCTATTTATGATGTAACATGCAGTGTTCATGGCTTCTGCCCAGAAACTATGAGGTAGTTTACTAGAAAGAAGCATGGTCCTAGCCATTTCTTCCAACGCCCTATTATTTCTTTCAACTACTTTATTTTATTGTAGAGTCCTAGGAGTAGAAAAATTATGATTTATACCATGCTCATCACAAAATTCAGAAAATTTAGCATTCTCAAATTCAGTACCATGATCAGACCTAATTGATGCAAGTTGATTACCTAGTTGTTTCTGAGCTTTTCTAACAAAAGAAGTGAACATGTCAAATGCTTCATCTTTAGATGTTAAAAACAATGTCCAAGTAAACCTAGAGTAATAATCAATAAGCACCATCACATATCTCTTAGCACCTCTGCTCAATGTTCTCATTGGTCAACAAAGATCCATATGGACCAGTTCTATCGTCCTGGTGGTGCTTACCACTTTCTTTCTTTTGAAAGAGGATTTTACCTGCATCCCCCCTGCACAAGCCTCACAAACTTTATCTTCCTTGAATTTAATATTAGGCAGCCCTACCACTAAGTCATTGGAGACTAGTTTGTTAAATTGACTTAGACTGGTATGTCCAAGTCTCTTGTGCCAAAGGAGGGGATCATTATCCAACACACTTAAGCAAGTGAGTTCATTTTCTGAAAGTGTAGACAGATCTACAATATATATGTTGTTCAATCTTTTTCCATGCAAAACTATCTTGTCAGTGGTAAGATTAATCATAAAGCATTTTGCAGAGGTGAATGCTACCATGTTATCTCTATCACACAATTGTGATACACTTATTAGACTGTACTTCAGTCCATCTATTAAGTAGACGTTCTCAATAGAGTGAGAATCAATCTTACCTACCTTTCCAACCCCAATGATCTTACCTTTATTCCCATTTCCAAAGGAGACATTACCTCTTTTAAGGTCCTCAAGTGAAAGGAACTGGTTCTTGCTTCCTGTCATATGATTTGAGCAGCCACTATCCATGTACCATATTTGACTGTTCCCCTTCACTTGAACCTGCAAAAGGATAAGGGGTTAGTCTTAGGAACCCAAACTTGTTTAGGTCCCTTTCTATTGGAAAAAGGATGAATCAAATTCTTTTTAGCCCAACTTGGTAGCCTATTCTTCCCTTGAGCAAATTCTTTATTCTTTTGACTAGCTTTTTGTTTTGCAGTGCATTCACTTTTATAGTGACCTGTTTTACCACAGTGTGTGCAAATCTTGTTCTCAGGAAGTGTGAGGTACTTGCTTTTGGGATCCCACTTAGGTGCCAGGTTCCCAAACCTAAGTCCTATTCTGTTGCTACTATGGTGTTCTTGTAGACATGAAAGTGCATAAGAGGACCTGTTCCATTTACAAGTTCTGTCTAGCTCATGCTTGACCTTGCTTAGATCATCCTTTAGGATTCTTACCTACTTATCCCTTTCATACACCTCATCTTTCATTTTTCCTACATTTTCTTCTAGAGTGAGTTGTGTATGATTAGTTGTCTTTTTACCTGCTCCTAATTTTAGTTTTAGATTTTTAGATCTAAGCTCTAGGACAGTTGAGTCAAATTCATGAACCTGGTTCTTCAACACAGTATTTTCACTTACATATTCACTAACCCTAAGTTCCAGGTTTTTGCACTTAACTTTCAAAATCACACATTCTTTAGATAACTGTTCCTTTTCATGGTTTACATCCTCAGATTCGTCAATTAGTTCTAGAAGTAACTCAGATAACCTTTCTTTAGACAACAATTGATCTTGTCTTTGAGATGAATTACACTTACCTCAATTTCTTCATCAGAATCTCCAATGGCCATAAGTGCCTTTTCATCCTCATCATCATCATCATCTGAGCTTTCATCTGATCTTTCTCCCCAAGCAGCGACCATAGCCTTGGTTGATCCTTTGTTATTGCTTTTCTTGGTTTGAACCTGTTCCTTCTTCCTGTTCCTTCATTCAACTCTTTCCTTCTTCTATTCAATTTCCCATAAAGGACAGTTCTTGATGTGGTGATCAGTCTTTCTACACTTATAACAACCATCATTTGTTTGCTTCTCATGAGAGTTTGACTTGCTATAGCTTCCACTTCTTGAAGGACCTTTTCCTCTCCTCAGGTACTTCTTGAAGTCCTTGGTGATCATAGCCATTTCATCATCTTCTATATCGGAGCCTTCAGTGATTCTGAGTGCTAAGTTCCTTTCCTTCTTAGGTACATCCATTTTCATGGTTTGTCTCCTAAGTTTATAGGCAGTAAGATTTTTAATTAATTCATCTAGTGGGAGAGTGGCAATATTCTTTGATTCCTGAATGACACTGATTTTGCTCTCCCAAGAGATAGGCAAAACCCTAGTTAGTATCTTCTCGATCTATCTTCTTTAGGAATAATCCTTCCAAGAGACTTTAGTTCATTTGTCAGTGTAGTGAACGTTGTGTACATCTTTTGAATGGTTTCTCCTTCCTTCATATCAAAGTTCTCATATTGAGAATACAGTAGAGTTTCTCTGGATCTCTTCACTTGAGGTGTTCCTTCATATGCCACTTGCAATGTGTCTCAAAGTTGTTTAGCAGTAGTACAACTTTGGATTCTGCTGTACTCATCTGGACCAAGTCCACAAACAAGCAATTTCTTGGCTTTAGCATTCTTCTCACATTTCTTCAAGTCCTCAGTAGTGCAATCTGCTCTTGTTTTTGGTACCTCTACTCCTTCAGCATTTATCTTCAAGGTAGCCAGTGGAACATCGGTGACAATGTCTCATAGCTCATAGTCCTCTCCTATAGTGTGATCTCTCATTTATTTTTCCACCAAGAGTAGTACTGACCGTTAAAGAGTGGTGGCCTAGCAATGGATTGCCCTTCCCAATTTCCAGGTGGTGCATTCATATTGATCTGTTCCTAAGGTGTAAGCCTCTTCAAGGAGAACCTTCTCTGATACCAATTGATATTTTATGCTTCAATTCCACACAAGAGGAAGGGGTGATTTGTGTGGTGTCCAATTTTCGCATGCACTGATTATAGAAGGACCTTGTTCTTTTATGTGTTCCTTTGTAATGACCCGACCGGTTGTTTTGAATATTATAACCCCATTCCCTCATTTACTTCTCAATTTATGCCTTTCAATTGATTTATGACTTATCGGGTTAGTTGGTTTGGGTCCGGAAGGAATTCGGAGTGAAATGAGACACTTAGTCTCATAATTGAAAATTTAAGTTAGGGAAAAGTCGATCGGATAGGGACTTATGGGTAAACGACCTCGAATTTGAATTCCAATAATTTCAATAGCTCCGTATGGTAATTTTGGACTTAGGAGCGTGTACGGAAAAGTATTTTGAGGTCCGTAGTGGAGTTTGGCTTGAAATGCCGAAAGTTGAATTTTTGGGAAGTTTGACCGGGGGGTTGACTTTTTGATATCGGGGTCGGAATCCGATTTTGAAAATTTGAATACCTCTGTTATGACATTTATGACTTTTGTGCAAAATATGAGGTCAATCGGACGTGATTTGATAGGTTCCAGAGTAGTTTGTAGAAATTAGAAATTTCAAAGTTCATTAGGCTTGAATTGGGGTGTAATTCTTGGTTTTAGTGTTGTTTGAGATGTTCGACTAAGTTCGTATGACGTTTTAGGACATGTTGGTATATTTGGTTGAGGTCCCGAGTTTCGGATGGTTAACAGATCAAACATTTGGACTTTAACAACTGCTGGAATTTTCTGATATCTGAATCTGTTTTTCCTTCTACGCGATCACGTGAATGTGTCTGCGATCGCGTAGGCTTAGTTGGTCAGTGGAGTTTTTTGTCTATGCGATCGTGTGGGGATATCTGCGATCGCGTAAGGTTAATTTGAGGCAGTGATATTTTGTGCTTCGCGATCGCGTGAAGCGGGATGCGATCGTGTAGCTATGTGAGTTTGTTTTTCTCGAACGCATGAAGAAGGCTGCGTTCGCGTAGAGGAAATGGGGCAGAAATGGAAATCACGCGTTTGTGCTTCGCGATCGCGTGATTAGGTCCACGATCACGTAGGTCTATGATGTTGTTCATCGCGATCGCGTGGGAAAGTCCGTGATCGCGTAGAGTTAAATCTGGGCAGTGGAAAATTATTCTTCGCGATTGCGTGGGAATGTTCGCGATCGCGTAGAGCAAATGACTGGGCAGCGAGTTTATGTTCTGAAAATGGGACTTCATCCCATTTTCCATTTTTGACGGATTGGAGCTCGGGAAGAGGCGATGTTTGGGAGTTTTTCAAGGAAAACAACGGGGTAAGTGTTCTTAACTCAATATTGGTTAAATTACCCGAATCCATGGTTGTTTTTATCATTTAATTGGTGAATTAAGTTGGAAAAGTTTGAAAACCCTTTTGGTTTAAATTGAAGATTTGAGGGTTGAGTTGGGGTCGGATTTTGGTAAAGTTGGTATGGTTAGACTTGTGGTTGCATGAGCTTCTGAATTTTGTAACTTTTGTCGAGTTTCGAGACGTGGGCTCCACAGGCAATTTTTGAGCTAAATTTTAGATTTTTATGGTAAATTAGCATTTTCTTATGTAATTAATTCCAATGAATTTTATTGACTGAGACAAATTATTTGTGACTAGATTCGAGGCATTCGGAGGCCGATTTGCGAGCTAAAGGAACAACAAAGTAAAGAATTGCACGCTATGAGGTAAGTAACAGTTTTAAATCTGGTCCTGAGGGTATGAAACCCCAGAATTTTGTGTTATGTGATTATTTTAGAGGTGACGCACATGCTAGGTGACGGGCGTGTGGGCGTGCACCGAGGGGATTGTGACTTGGTTCGCCCCATAGAAACTATATAGTTGAATAATTTATTGTTAGCTATATTCTCTCTATGTGTTGAAGGAATTTGACTGTAAATCATGTTAGAAATCATGCTTAGGCTATGTTATAGTACTGTTGGGACCCGCAGAGGTCGCGTACTTGTTGAATTATTTGCTAATTGCTGTCTTGTACTCATTCATGATTTTTCTTGCGTATGGTACCTCAGTCTTTCTTGATATTTGTTGATACACTATGTTATCTTTGTTTGGGCTGATCTTTGTGATTTTTGAGAGCCCGAGAGACTATAGAGGTTGAGGACTGAGTAAGGCCGAGGGACTATCGGTGAGGTAAGGATATTATGGCACGTGATTTGTCTACGCAGGATATTATAGAACGTGAGTTGTCCGTGCGGATTATGGCGCTTGGACTGTAGGAGCCCCTCCGGAGTCCGTACACCCCCAGTGAGCGCGGGTACCCATTGAGTGTGAGTGCTGAGGGCTGAGAGCCGAGTGGTTGAGTTGTTGTGATGAGTGGAGTGACTATTGCCCTGAGAGGCTGTACTTGCTTTTCATTTGTTGTTGCACTTAGTTGCTATTTGTCATTGTTGTGAAATTCTCTGATAGATTTTATATCCGGATTACATGAACTTGAAATGTATAAATTGATTTGACTTAAACTGATGGATTTGAAAGCATGTCTATTCTCTGTTGGAATTACTGGAAATGAACTATAACTGTGTAGCTCGTCACTATCTTCAATTCCTTATTTAATTTTGTTACTTGCTAAGTTGGTTGTACTCATACTACACCCTGCACTTTATGTGCAGATCCAGGTGCTTCTGGACATAGCGGGTGTTGATTTTCTCACACAGTTAATTTTTCGGAGATTTAGAGGTAGCTGCCGTATTTCGCAGATCTTGTCTCTCTTTCCCTATCTCCTTGTTTACTGTATTTGGTCTTAGACTATTATAGACCGTATTTTCCAGACTTGTATTCATATTAGATGCTCATGTACTCAGTGACACTAGGTTTTGGGGAGTGTTTGTATCAGTATTTGTGGGATTTTGTATTGTATTTAAATATTATTTTTTCAAACTTAAGAAAAATTATGGTTTATGGAGATTATTGGCTTGCCTAGTATAGAGATAGGTGCCATCACGACATGTTGGGATTTTGGGTCGTGACAAGGT
>AWOL01S0087799.1:0-22044 GCA_000715115.1 Nicotiana otophora | reverse complement strand
CCTGACCTGACCTCGTCACTACTTGACCGAGGTTAGGCTTGGCACTTACTGGGTACCGATTGTAGTGTACTCATGCTACTCTTCGGCACATGTTTTTCGCGTACAGATCTAGGTACTTCTTATCAGCCGCACTATCAGTGAGCTGGGACAGCTTTGGAGACTTCAAGGTATATTTGTCACGTCCGCAGACCTCGGAGTCCCCTTCTGCTCTTCCACATGTCCATTATCTTCTGTATTTTCTTTTGATAGACTCTGATGTATAGAAACACTAGATTTTCCTCTTGTAGTTTGTGATTCACAATGTTCCAGGTTTTGGGAATGTTGTATAGTATATTGAGGAGTTGGTTATTGTACATGCCAAGTGGCATGGTACTTAGTTATAGTATTATTGCTATAGTTAGTTATTAAATTTATGTTTTTATTTCATTTATTCGGCAAAAATATTAGGCTTACCTAGTCATAGAGACTAGGTGCCGTCACGACGTCATACGGAGGGGAAATTGGATCGTGACAAAAAATAGTGAAAAAGTAGAGAAGGAGAGAAAGAGAGATAGGGGGAGAGAGAGAGAGAGAGAGCATGTAGGGTTGGGGATTCCCTATTCAATTCCTAATATAAAGGGATACTCATTTAAAATTATTTTGTATACTAGTATCTATGAACGTGTGTTACACGTTAATAATAACATGTGATGGTTTAAACATTTATTTATATAAAGGAGCAATAAAATTTAATTAATGCGAGTAATTTTATGTATAATAATAAAACAATCATCTAAATGTCAAAAATTATTTGTGCATTAGCCTTATACATGAATTTAAAATAAAAGGATAGTATTAAAACTTACACAAATGATCAATTTTATCATGTTAGTTAGATAATTATGTATTATAGTTTAAAAGTATTTAATGTGATGGTATCTTAACGAACACTTCTTTGTGGACAATATCTTTTAGTATGTATGTTTCCTCCTAATGCTTTAGTTGCTCTTCCTTAACCAAAACTCTTGTTATCGATCTTGATATCCCTCTTGAAAGTGTAACATACAGTTGTCCGCGCAAGAAAGTATATTGTGGTAAATACAGTCCAATATTTAGGATGTTTGTTCTTGTGTTTTATTTATTATATTTGCAAAATGTAAACATGCTAAAAATTATTTTCACACATATTTAAAAGGATATTCCTTAGTTTCAGAAGACGAAAGTTGAATTTAGGGATAAGAATATATTAGAAGCACATTGACCAGTATCATAATTTTTGCATGTTTGACGTTATTGTGAAAACTTTTATATACCATATGTGTGCTATAACATAAGTTATTCGGCGTATCTATGTTTTTCAGTAGCATGACAGGTATATTTTTCTTCAAAATCAATCTATATACAATAGAAGATCAATTTTAACTTAATATATTATATATACGGTGACACTAACATACGTAAGAAATAATAAAATTGACAACAAACATGTATGGTAGAAGGCCATTTGGTATTAAATTATTTAAGTATATTCTTCTTGGTAGTAATTATTAGTATCATTTTTGTAACGACCCGACCGGTCGTTTTGAGCTCTAGCACGTCAGTCAGCGGTTTGAGACCTCGAGCAGCTTCACGTCAGGTATTATGACTTGTGCGCGTGATCGGAATTGAATTTCGGGAAGTTCAGAGTTGATTTGGAAAGAAAATGCTAATTTCAGAAGCTTTAAGTTGGAGAAATTGACTAAAGTGTGATTTTTAAGTAAACGACTTCGGAATCGGGATTTGAAGATTCCAACAGGTTTGTATAGTGATTTTGGACTTGGGCGTATGTCCGAATCGGGTTTTGGATGACCTGGGAGCATTTCGGCGCCTAATAGTGAATGTTGGTTCTTTGAAGGTTTAGAAGTTCTTTAAGTTTGATTTGGAGCGGGTTTTGGTGATATTGAGATCCAAATGGAATTCTGAGACCGGGAATAGTTCTGTAATATCATTTAAGACTTGCACACAAAATTTGGTATCAATCCGAGTAGTCTAAGTACGTTTCGGCGCATTTTGAGTGAATAGATGAAGTTAAAGTTCATAAGTTTGATTCAATTGGTTTTGGGGTGCGATTCTTAGTTTTAATATTGTTTCAGGCATTCCGAGAGTTCGAGTGAGTATGCTATATAATTCTAAACTTATTGGTACATTCGTGCGAGGCCCCAGGGGCCCCAAGTGTTAATCGGACGAGGCTCGGACCAAGTCGGGAGCTTGGAGCAACAACTGAAACTCCCAGGTCTGTCATAATTGCACATACGCTTGGCCAGCCGCAGGTGCGGGCTCACAGGTGCGAGCCACGAGCCGCAGAAGTGAGAAATAGAGGGCAGCCTAGAATCCGCAGATGCGAAAGATTGGGCGCACCTGTGTGAGTGCAGGTGCGAGAGCCATGGTCACAGGTGCGGCTAGGCTCGCATAAGAGGCCCTCCTTGTCCGCATCTGCGGAGCCCGGCCAGGTGAGGGAAAGGCGCACTTGTGAGGCATTTGCCGCAGGTGCGGGACCGCAGATGCGGCCCAAAGCACCGCAGGTGCGAAAGTTGCTGGGCAGTGAGGGATTTTCATCCACTCTTGGGCGATTTGAGAGTTTTCAAGGAGGGGATTTTGACCTAGCTTTGTGAGGTAAGTAATTTCTACTTAATGTGAGTTTAATACATAGATTATGGGTAGATTTTACATGACAATTGGTAGAAATCATGGGTTTAGATGAAAAGCCTAGGGTTTAATAAAAAATAGGATTTTACTACGAAAATGGTTATGGAACATAGTGAAAATCATATATTTATGTTTCTAAGGTTATGGGTAACAACCTTCTTCAAATATTTCCAAAATCCGGGCACGTGGGCCCGGGGTGAATTTTTAGAATCTTGCATATGGGGTTGGGTAACCTCTTTAATAGTTGGAATACGAACTCTTGAGCACGTATTGATTAGTTTGTATATTATTTGATTAGTTTGGATTGATTCGGCACCGACTTGAGGGTGTGAGCGCATTCTTGAACCGGAAAGTAGACTTTGAGATGAAATAAGTCTCCTTTCTAACCTTGTAAGAGGGAATTAACCTTATAGGTGAATCAAATTATTATGTGCTTCTATTTGTGGGGGACTACGTATGCACGAAGTGACGAGAGTCTGTGCGTAGCTACTATTATGCTTATGTCTGGGTAGTCTAGGACCCATATCATGTTGTACTTGCGATGTTGTGCCCTACTTGTTAATTTGATTGTTTAAACTATTTAGAAATTCGATAAAGGAATTGTAAAAAGGTTAAACTTCATTTACTTGACCGTTAAATGGGAATTTAAAATTCTTGGAATATTTTCCCCTTAATAAACCTTGAATTTGGTTGTTTTAAATTGTATTTTCTCTTTTGTGGAGTGGGCCGAACATCTCAGCATGTTAAATAGATGCATCTATGGTTCGTGTCGTTCGACCCTCGGCAGTATACAGTTTAAATATTATGTTGGATCGGGTCATACGACCTCGGCATGACTTGCGCATGATATGTTTTTTTGGAATTGATAATAATTGATATTGCTTTCATTGTCCCGAGCTACAAAAATGTTAAATGACGAAAATAAATTTGAAAATTTCTTATGAACAAAAGAATTATTTACTTATTTCATGATATTGAGCTTACAGTCGTTCTACGCAATCCATGCCTAATTATATCATTGATATTCTATTTATAGCCCATAGTAAGTGTCGAAGCCGACCCCTCATCACTGCTTCTTTGAGGTTAGGCGGGATATTTACTGGGTACGCGTTGATTTATGTACTCATACTACACTTGATGCATATTTTTTTGTGCAGGTGCATTTATATTTAGCGGCTTTGTGAGAGCAGAGGCGTGTAGGCATGTGGAGACTTAGGTGAGCTACATTCCCATAGTACGACCCGCAGCCAACAGAGTCTCCCTCAGAGTATTTATATTTTTCCTGTCCAATTTGTATTCCGGACGGACGTTGTATTTTATTTTATATTCCTAGTTGATGCCCATGCACTTGTGACACCTGGTTTTGGGGCGATTATGGGTTGGACTGTATTGGAATTGTTAAAGATATTATTATTTATTTTGTACACTCCATCTTTTACTATTTAATAGAAGGAACTATGATTTCAGAAATATTAAAAATGAGAACCAAATTAAGTATTTATTATTGGTTTGCCTGATAGCGGTGTCCGGCACCATCATGACCTTTAATGGATTTTGGGTCGTGACAATTTTCTGTTGAGTCAAAAACTGAATGTTTTTTTATTTTTACTATAAAATTTTGCAATCCACTTTTTATTTAGTTGATCAACATATTCATTTCTATTAACTAAGATATTTTTTTAATTATATCATGTGATTAGCACAATTTTGTAACGATCCGACTTGTCGTTTTAAGAATTTACATTTCGTTCGGTGGATTAAGGTCTCGAACAGATTTGAAATATGTATTATGACTTGCGAGGGTGGTCAAGTTTAGTTTTCGGATGATTCAGGATTTAATTGAAAGAATAATTCTTATCTTGGAAGTTTAAGTTGAAATAATTGAGTGGATAGTGAATTATGTGTAAATGACCCCGAAATGGAGTTTTGATGATTCCAACAGCTCCGTATGGTGATTTTGGACTTAGGAGAGTGTCTGAAAAAAATTTTAGAAGTCCGTAGTGAAATTTTCTTGAAATGACGAAAGTTGAATTTTTAGGGAGTTTGATCGAGGAGTTGACTTTTTGATATCGGCATCAGAATTCAGTTCTGAAAATTTTCATATATCTATATGTCATTTATGACTTATGTGAAAAATTTGAGTTCAATCGAAATTGATTTGATAGGTTTCAGCATCGAATGTAGAAGTTGGAAATTCTTAAGTTCCTTAAGCTTGAATTGGGGTATGATTCATGGTTTTAACATTGTTTTATGTGATTTGAGATTTCAACTAAGTTCGTATGATGTTTTGGGACTTGTTGGTGTATTGGGTTGAGGTCTCGAGGGCCTCAGGTGAGTTTCGGAGTGGTTTCAGATCATTTTTAACTATTGGTTTTTTTTTTACAGCAATGTGCGAAATTTCTGATGTGCAGAGCTGACTTTGGAAGCTTATATCTCGCAATCTATAAGGAGTTGGGCGATGAGAAAACATGAAAATTGTAACCCTTTATATCTAGTTTGTAGAAATTTAAACCGTTTGGCAGTTAGAGTTGAGTACAAGAAGTTATGGTTGACACACTACAGGTTATCGGGAAAGAGTTTTAGAAGAGTTTGATGTTTTCAGCATAAGCATGTAATGATCCAAAGGCCCATTTTTAGTTCTAGAGATCGGGTTTTTAGCACGAAATATGAGTTAATTATTTAACGAGCGAAATTAGTATCGCATTGAGAAAATGAGCTCTGAATTGAGTTTCGATTGAACGACTAAGTTCGTATTATTATTTGTGACTCATAGGAACAAGAATCGTCGAATTCTGAGTTCATATAATAGAGTTAGAGCCTTTTTAGTGGAAAACAATAACTACTTGTGCAAGCAAGTTCTAGTGTGGATTTTTAGTGAAGAAAAATGGACTTTTAGTGACGGAAAATGGACTTTTAGTGACGAATGGGTAGAAATTTAAGGACTAAAAATAATCATTTCGTTTTTGGATTTTTTGAGCACGGTTCTTGGGCGATTTTGAGGATTTCTTCACGACTTCGACTTGGTAAGTATCCTATATTCAAAAGTGATTATATTTCATAAATCCATGGTTATATTCATCATTTATTTCGGATTTAAATGGAAGAAATCAAGATTTTTGCAAAACGTTTTAAGAATAAAAATTTTAGATTTGGAAGTCGAGTTGTTATCGGAATTTGATAAAATTAGTATGGGTAGACTTGTAATTGAATGGGTTGTCATATTTTGTACGTTTCGTTAGATTCCAAGGAGTGGATTTCATATATTAAAAAAAAAGGGATGTGCTATATCCGAAACGTACGAAATATAGCAAATTTTGAGTTAAATTTTGGATTTTGTTTAGTATTTTCATATGGAATTAATTCCTATAATTAGTATTGACTGAATTGAATTAATTTGGATAGATTTGAGCTGTCCGGAGATCAATTCAAGCAAGAAGGCTATTTTGAAATATCGGTCTAACTTCAAAAAGGTAAGTATCTTGCCTGACCTTGAGTGGGGGAATTATCCCTTAGGCATTGAGTTTTATGTGGAAATTGTGTGATTGAACGCCGTGTACGCTAGGTGACGAGTACGTACTTGGTTTATATGTGCAAATTATATCGGTTAAAATTCATAGACACCCTTATGTATTAAATTAAAAAATTGTTGGAACTTAGTAAATCCTTGAATTGTCATGCCTCGTTCCTTGTTTGTCGAAATTGTATTTTATATGATAATTTGGTATTATTGTCACTTGAATTTTTATGTGAATTCCGTATGCTTGTTGATTTGATATTTTTTCTTGGAATTAAATTAATTATTTAATCGTTATCTGCTAATAATTATTAAATAAGTTAAAAATGAGGCATTAATTTATATTTATTAAAATCTGGATTAAAGAAGTTGATGTCCTATGCTGAGTTACTTTTTCATCTTTGTTGTTGTTTTGAGATTTTATATACGTTGTGTGGAGCCTTGAGCTATTTTTGAGAAATTTATTGATTTTACTATATCATTGAAATTGGTTGTGGTCATTGGATAAATTGTGATATGAATTGATTTTGTTGTGTTGTGTTGTCGTGATAATATTCCGTGTTAATTGTTGTGTGATTTGAGTTATTATTATGAGGATATAAGGGTGGCATTTCATTGTTGATATTATGTGGGTATAAGGGTGGCATTTCGCTGTAGTTATGTATGTTGGGATATTGTCTGGGCGAAGTGATAAGGGTGGCTATTATACGGAGTGATAAGGGTGGCTATAGGAGCGATAAAGGTGGCTATTGATATTGTCAGGGTGAAGGGATAAGGGAGGCTATTATAGGAGTGATAAGGGTGGCTATAGGATTGATAAGGGTGGCTATAGAAGATATAAGGGTGGCTATTGTCAGGGATGATATGTGATGATGTGGAGTTATTGTGTTGGTAATTTTTATGTGATGATGCGGAGTTATTGCGTTGGTAATTTTCATGTGATGTTGTGATTTTTCTTGTGTTTATTTTTATATATTGTGCAACTTGTCTTGTTGTTTCGGTAAACCTGATAATAGCCTGATCTATATTGAAATTGGGAGCTCGTGGCTAATGCCAGGCGGATTATGTTATATGGGATCGGGTTGCACGCCGCAACATGTATGATTAATGTTATATGAGATCGGATTACATGCCGCAACAGATATGAAATATGGGCACGTATTGCCGGGAAAATATGATGATGGTATTGGCACGTGAGTTGTTCGTGCGATTGTGATAGAGATATTGGTATGAGGTGCCGTAAAAATATGAAAGTGGGTTGAGACCCGTATTTTATGATTATGAGATGAGGAATCATAAGGTTACTTTTATTTGAAAGGATTATATTCAAAATATTATTTGAAAGAATTATATTCGAAAGACATTTATTTGAAAGAATTGTATTTCAAGGATATTATTTGAAAGAATTATATTCGAAAGATATTTATTTGAAAGAATTATATTTGAATGATATTTAATTGAAAGAAGTATGTTCGAAATATATTTATTGGGAAGGATTATATTCTAGAGATTTCTATTGAAAAACTTATAGATGAAAGATGTATATTTTGAAAGACTTGATTATTGATTGTACTTGTGTTCATTACATGTTTGAGCAATATTTATGGAGTTCTTGTTGCCTTGTTGTTTACATCACTAGTTGATTATTGTTGCTATCGCTGCTATTTATTTTTCTATTATTTTTGTATACTATATTGCACAGGTTATTAGACTAGTGAGTGTCTTGACTGTACCTCATCACTACTCTACCGAGGTTAGTATTGATACTTACTGGGTACCGACTGTGGTGTACTCATACTACATTTCTGCACATTTTTGTGCAGAGCCATGTATTGGAGATATCGGACTCAGACAGAGTTAAAGCGTGATCGCAAAGACTCAAGGTAGAGTTGCTTGGTCGTCGCAGTCCCTTGGAGTCTTTCCATTTTATTGTACTATTATTTATTAATCAAACAGTATTGAGTATTCGATCCTTGAGATCATTCCATGTATTTAGTTAGAGTTCGTGACTCAGTATTACCAGTCTTGGGAGGTTTTCATAATTGTTTCCGTTGTTGGTTTTTGGAACCTGTATTGAATTCAAACAAATGGCTCGAAATGTAATTATAATTGGCTTACCTAGTCATATAGACTAAGTGCCATCACGATGACTGTAGTGAGATTTTGGGTCGTGACAAGTTGGTATCAGAGCTCTAGGTTCATAGGTTATACGATTCACGAACGAGTGTAGTAGAGTCTTGCGGATCGGTACGGAGACTCATGTACTTATCTTCGAGAGGCTACAGAACTGTTAGGAAATTTTCACTTCTTTCATTCCTGTCGCGCGGAATTTGTTGAATTTAGAATTGGAGCCTTTGTATCTCTATTCTCTCACGGATGGTGAGGACACGTGCTATCGGGTCAACTGACCAGGCACCCCGCGCATTTTGCTAGGGCTGCAAGAGGCTGAGGCTGAGGGAGAGATCGAGGAAGGGCACGTGCCGCGACTAGAGCACCTGTCAGAACAGTAGTTGAGTAGCCGCCAGTAGCTCCAGTTGGGGGACACGTACCAGAAGCACCTGTTGTTACCCCCGAACTTCAGGAGACTTTAGCACAGTTCCTGAGTATGTTTGGTACATTAACTCAGGCGGGATTGATCTATGTTGCACCAAATATTTCGCAGCTTTGGAGGGGGGGCGCATCAGAAGAAAAACAAAAGAGACTTGCGAGGTTTAAGAGGTATATTCCACTAGCTTTCAGTGACACAGCTTCAGAGGATGCCCAAGGATTTCTAGAAAAGTGTCACCGTATTCTCCGCACTATAGGTATTGTGGAAGTGAGCGGAGTTGCCTTTACTACATTTCATATGTCAGGCGCAACGTATCAGTGGTGGAAAGTATATGAAGAAGGTAGACCAGCCGATGTAATACCACCAACTTTGGCTCACTTTTCGAAAATATTTTTGAAAGAGTTTGTTCCCCAGACTCTCCGAGATGCGTGGCGCATAGAGTTTTAACGGTTGCGTCAGAGCACTATGACAGTGTCAGAATATGCTACCAGGTTCAGTGAATTAGCCCATCATGCACCTATCTTGGTTCCTACAGTTAGAGCGCGAGTCCACAGATTCATTGAGGGGCTCGATTATGATCTTAAAATATGCATGGCTCGAGAGTTGCAAACTGATACTCTATTTCAACAATTAGTGGAGATTGCACGGAGGATTTAGGGTGTTCTAAGTGAGGAAAGGGAGTCTAAGGAGACCAAAAGGTCTCGAAGCTCTAGAGGGTTCAGTGGATTTTACTCTTCAGCTATTACCCATTATAGTGGAGGCTCGAGCAATCGTCCAGCTCAGTCTGCACATCAAATTATTCAGGGTGCTCCAGTAAGTTCTTATAGTGCACCACAAACACAAAATTCTTACAGTGGTTATTCCAGTTATCTGGCATAGACTCAGTACGAGTAATCGCGACCGCAGAGGAGTTGTTATAAGTGTGGTGATACTAGGTATATCATGAGATATTGTCCCAGACTTGGGAGAGGTGGATTTCATCAGAGCACTTAGGCTATGGACCCCAATGCAGTTACTACCCCACGTACATAGCGAGTTAGAGGTGGAGGACAGGTGGGTAGAGGGCGCCCTAGAGGGAGAGGCCCAGCCCGTTGATATAATTGCTATGGTGTGGCTGAGGCCACTACATCAGATGGTATCATTACAGGTATGACCCTGATGTGTTATAAAAGAATGTTTTTTCCTTAATTTGATTCGGTTCTGAATATTGAGGCGAGTCCTCCTATTATGCTCTGCTTATAGGCGAGCTTCGTAACTTTGTGACTCACTTATATGTTTATCCCTGTTGGGAGATTCGATGATGTTAGCCCGTGTCTATCACTTATATGTAGTGGGTTTTGATGTGATTTCGGAATAATTGATTTCAATTTTATGAATTATATGCCCTATTGGAATGAGAGGTTCATTATGTGTTGAGAAAATTATTTATGACATTTATTGAAAAGAAGAAAGAAAGGAAATTGAAAATTTCAGTTGGCACAATGTGCAAAATACTTGTGATTCGGAGTTGAGGACGAGATCCTCGCGTTTTTATATGATGTGAAATATTTAAACTGGGCTACAAGCCTCGATGGAAGATAAAACGAGGTCCTTGTGGTGAAAAATTTATGAGTTTAAATTCTCCCTTTGTGAAATTAAATTTGAAGTATAGTATTAATGGGGAGTCATGCCTATTAGGCTTATTTGATAATTCTTTTATATGTTTATGTGCATATTTAGCCATATTCGTGCTGTAAACATTGCGTTTTAGCCTATAAGGTGAGTGTCCAAGTGGTGTTAAATGCGACTCATTGATTCGGATAAATAATTATGAGGTCTTCATGCCTCGCATGTTGCTGTCAGTGTTGCAAAAATTTGAAATGAGATTTTAGTTAATATGAGGTAATTGAGGATGCTGGAATTAATTATAAACATCTATTGAGTCTAGAGATGTGGTTATGGGCATACGTTTATGTATGTGTAGGCACGAGTTGCTATAGCTGGTTGAAACTAATATCGTGTGTTGATGTGATAATAAGGCCTTATGAAATTAATTGGAGTGTAAGAAGTTGCCTTTAAAGTTTATAAATGAGAATAAAAGAAATAATCTCAACCGAGATAGTCTTGTCGGACCCATACTAAATTGTGGTGATGTAGAATCACCCGCGCGTATGTGTGTAATAATACACTCAGAAATATAATGTCCTCCGAATAATTCTTGGCACATTCGAGGACGAATGTATGTTTTAAGATGGGGAGGATGTAACGACCCGACTTATCGTTTTAAGAATTTACGCTCCGTCCGGTGGCGTAAGGTCTCAAACAGCTTTGAAATGTGTATTATGACTTGCGATGGTGGTCAAGTTTGGTTTTCGGATGATTCACGATTTAATTGAAAGAACAATTCTTGTTTTGGAAGCTTAAGTTAAAAACATGGATCGGGTGATGAATTATGTGTAAACAACCCCGAAATGGAGTTTTGATAATTTCAATAGCTCCATATGGTAATTTTGGGCTTAGGAGCATGTCCGGAAAATTTTGTGGAAGTCCGAAGTAAAATTTTGCTTGAAATGGCGAAAGTTGAATTTTTGGGAAGTTTGACCAAGGAGTTGACTTTTTGATATCGGTGTCAGAATCCAGTTTTGAAAATTTTCATAGATCTGTTATGTTATTTATGACTTATGTGCAAAATTTGAGATCAATCGGAATTGATTTGATAGGTTTCAGTACCGAATGTAGAAGTTGGAAATTCTTAAGTTCTTTAAGCTTGAATTGGGATATGATTCGTTGTTTTAGCGTTGTTTTATGTGATTTGAGATTTAAATTAAATTTGTATGATATTTTAGGACTTGTTGGTGTATTGGGTTGAGGTCCCGAGGGTCTCGGGTGAGTTTCAGAGTGGTTTCGGATCATTTTTAACTGCTGGTTTTTTTAACAGCAATGTGCGAAATTTCTGATGCGCAAAGCTAACTTTGGAAGCTTATATCTCGCAATCAATAAGGAGTTGGGCAATGAGCAAAACATAAAAGTTGTAGCCCTTTGTATCTATATTACATAAATTTAAACCATTTGGAAGTTAGAATTGAGTACAAGAAGTTATGGTTGATATACTACAAGCTGTTGGGGAAGAGTTTCGGAAGAGTTTGATGTTTTCAACATAAGCATGTAATGATCCAAAGGTCCATTTTTAGTTCTAGAGATCGAAATTCGATTTCGAGACTTCCTGGATTTTGATAATGAATTATAGGAGTGATCTGGAAAGTTTGGTCTAATTTCATCCAGTCGTGATTGGATTTTTAGCGCGAAACATGAGTTAATTGTTTAACGAGCGAAATTGGTATCGCATTGAGCAAATGAGCTTCGAGTTGAGTTTCGATTGAATGACTAGATTCGTATTATTATTTGTGACTCATAGGAATAAGAATCATCAAAATCTGAGTTCGTATGATGGAGTTAGAGCCTTTTTAGTGAAAAGCATACCTATTAGTGCAAGCAAGTTCTGGTGTTGACTTTAGTGACGAAAAATGGACTTTTAGTGACGGAAAATGGACTTTTAGGGACGGCTAGGTAGAAACTTAAGGACCAAAAATGGCCATTTCATTTTTGGATTTTTGGAGCACGGTTCTTGGGCGATTTTGAGAATTTCTTCACGACTTCGACTTGGGTAAGTATCCTATATTCAAAAGTGATTATATTTCATAAATTCATGGTTATATTCATCATTTATTTCGGATTTAAATGGAAGAAATCAAGATTTTTGCAAAATATTTCAAGCACGAAAATTTTAGATTTGAAAGTCGTGTGTTATCGGAATTTGATAAAATTAGTATTTGTGGACTCGTAATTGAATGGGTTGCCGTATTTTGTGAGTTTTTTCACATTCCGAGATGTGGACCCCACTGGTAAATTTTGAGTTAAATTTTGAATTTTGTTGGAAATTTAGTATTTTCATATGGAATTAATTCCTATAATTAGTATTGACTGAATTGAATTAATTTGGATGGATTTGAGCTGTCCGGAGGTCAATTCAAGCAAGAAGGCTATTTTGGAATATCGGCCTAACTTCAAAAATGTAAGTATCTTGCCTAACCTTGAGTGGGAGAATTACCCCTTAGGCATTGAGTCTTATGTGAAAATTGTGTGATTGAACGTCGTGTACGCAAGGTGACAAGTACGTAATTGGTTTATATGTGCAAATTATATCGATTAAAATGCATAGACACTCTTATGTATTAAATTGAAAAATTATTGGAACTTAGTAAATCCTTGAATTGTCATGTCCCGTTCCTTATTTGTCGAAATTGTATTTTATATGGTAATTTGGTGTTATTGTCACTTGAATTTTTATGTGAATTTTGTGTCCTTGTGTTAATTTATATATCTTGTGCAACTTGTCTTGTTATTTCGGTAAACCTGATAATAGCCTGATCTATGTTAAAATTGGGAGCATGTGGCTATTGCCAGGCGGATTATGTTACATGGGATCGGGTTGCACGCCGCAACAGGTATGATTAATGTTATATGGGATCAAGTTGCACGCCGCAACAGATATGAAATGTGGGCACGAGGTGATGGGAAAAATATGATGATGATATTAGCACATGAGTTGTCCGTGAGATTGTGATAGAGATACTGGCACGAGGTTCCGTGAAAATATAAAAGTGGGATGAGACCCGTATTTTATGATTATCAGATGAGGTGTCACATGGTGACTTTTATTTGAAAGGATTATATTCAAAATATTATTTGAAAGAATTATATTCGAAAGATATTTATTTGAAAGCATTATATTTAAAGGATATTATTTGAAAGAATTATATTCGAAAGATATTTATTTGAAAGAATTATATTTGAATGATATTTAATTGAAAGAAGTATGTTCGAAATATATTTATTGGAAAGGATTATATTCTAGAGATTTCTATTGAAAAACTTATAGATGAAAGATGTATATTTTGAAAGACTTAATTATTAGTTGTACTTGTGTTCATTACATGTTTGAGCAATATTTATGGAGTTCTTATTGCCTTGTCGTTTACATCACTAGTTGATTATTGTTGTTATCGCTGCTATTTATTTTTTTATTATTTTTATATACTAATTGCACAGGTTATTAGACTAGTGAGTGTCTTGACTGTACCTCGTCACTACTCCACCGAGGTTAGTGTTGATACTTACTGGGTACCGACTGTGGTGTACTCATACTACACTTCTGCATATGTTTTTGCAGAGCCATGTATTGGAGATATCGGACTCGGACAGAGTTAAAGCGTGATCGCAAGGACTCAAGGTAGAGTTGCTTGGTCGTCGCAGTCCCTAGGAGTCTTTCCATTTTATTGTAATGCTATTTATTAATCAAACAGTATTGAGTATTCGATCCTTGAGATCATTCCATGTATTCAGTTAGATTTCGTGACTTTATATTACCAGTCTTGGGAGGTTTTCATAATTGTTTCCACTACTGGTTTTTGGCACCTGTATTGAATTCAAAACAAATGGCTTAAAATGTAATTATAATTGGATTACCTAGTCTTAGAGACTAAGTATCATCACGACGGATGTGGTGGGAGTTTGGGTCGTGATAAATTTGCATTTTAATCTAATGATAGAAATATTTCTCTTATTAAATGCACAGCTATTACCATTGGGGTTGATAACCAAGTGTTCAGGAAGAACCAAATCACCTTTTATTGGATGCTCTTCTTCGTTTATGACACAAAGCAAGAAAACACTGAATACTGGATCTGTTCTTACTTTATATTTCTTATGAGTTGAATTTTTTTCATTTGAGGCCAAAAGTATAACTTTGGTAGGCTAGCTTTTATAGTCTATGCTTTTGTCGATTTTGGAACTATTGGTAGTACTTGACAGAAATCACCTTCCAGACCACTAATTTTCTACCAAACGGTTCATTAATATCCAATATATCTTTCGAACTCCGGGCAATTGTTTTGATCATATGACACTTGGCCATGAGTGCTTCATCCCATATTATCTTTGCTTTGATATATTTGTGATAATTATTTAAACTGTTTGAAGAGGTATATCAAATTTAAAGTGGGTGGTCTCACAATAAAATTATTGTTGGTACACCACTTGTTATTATTGCTAATAGTGTCATGCCTCTTGATATGATACTTGCAAGTAATGCATGACATAGAAATATTATTTCGATTCCACCGGAGGCATCTACAAAGAATAATCTCGTTATACCAGAGTCGACTCTTTATAATATAGTCTTGAAAGTTTGTTCTTGTTTAGGATTTAGCTTTGATTGTACTTTCTCAGACACTTGTATAGCGTTTTGATTATGAATAATTAAATCTTTTATGTAACCTAAGATATTTTTTAAACTTGAATAAGAATTTTACTCATATCATGAATTTAAAAAATAATTGAATTGGATTCTCTTGCTAAATAATTAATTCAAAAAATTAATTATTTAGTTTTAATATAAAAATTAATTTATTATATGTTGATTCAGATCTTAATATTAGTTTATCTCTTGTTTTGAATATTTAATTTTAATTATAATTTTATCTACCATAAATTTTATTTTCAAAGAGTAAAAGGTTAATATGATATTTCACTTTTAAATCTTTATGTTTGTAGAATCATTAGTGGTATTAACTTTTACCAACCATTTTTTTCCTATTTCTCACACATTTATATTCTTGAATATTTTTTTAGTTGTTTAATAATTGGGTATTTTTTTAATATTACACGAAATATTGTTTAAAAAATATTATTTGAGTAGGAAAATAGTTCAAATGTAATATAAAATATATTACCGTAGGAGTATTTTTTTTTCTCAATTTCAACTCTTTATGCAGTCCATTTAATATTACTTTTATTTTTTCTTGGTATTAGACATTATGGAGTGGTAATGTATTTCCAATACGAAGGATTCTTATGAAATAAATTTTATTAAACTTTCCTACATATTTTTAATAAGAATTCAATCGATAAAATTTTATTAATTTTAAAATCTTAAATACTAAAGTAATATGAATTTTTAAGAAGTACATGTAACGATCCGACCGGTCATTTTGAGATCTAGTACGTCGTTCGGCGGTTTGAGGCCATGAGCAGCTTTACTTCGGGTATTATGACTTGTACGCGTGGTCAGGATTGAATTTCGGGAAGTTCGGAGTTGAATTAGAAAGAAAATTCTCATTTCGAAAGCTTTAAGTTGAAAAAATTGACTAAGATTGGATTTTAGAGTAAACGGCCTCAAAATCGCGATTTTAAGGTTCCAGCAGGTTCGTATGATGATTTTGGACTTGGGCGTATGTCCGGATTAAATTTTGGATGATCCGGGAGCGTTTCGGCACCTATTGTGGAAGTTAGCACTTTGGAAGAATTTTATGAATTTGGGGTGGAGGTGAATTTTATGTTATCGATGTCCGTTTGGGATTCCGAGTCTGGGAATGGCTCCTTATCATGATTCTGGTGTTGGGAGCGCATCCGGAAGTAGAGTCGGAGGTCTATAGGTCATTTTGGAGTCATTTGGCTAAAGTTAGAATTTGAAGGTTTTTAAGAAGTTTGACCGGAGTGGACTTTTTGATATCGGGGTCGGATTTCGATTTCAGAAGTTTGAGTAGGTCCGTAATGTCAAATACGACTTGTGTGCAAAATTTAAGGTCAATCGGACGTAATTTAATAGGTTTCGACATCGAATGTAGAGGTTTGAAGTTCTAGAGTTCATAAAGCTTGAGTTGAGTTGTTATTCGCGATTTTGACATTGTTGGATGTGATTTGAAGGCTCGACTAAGTTCGTAATGTATTTTGGAACTGGTTGGTATGATTGGATGGGGTCCCGGGGGGCCCGGGTGGATTCCTAGTGGTTAACGGATCGAATTTGGAATTTGAAGAAGAGTTGATGTAACTTTTGGCCGCATCTGCGCAAGCGCAAAAGCGAAAAATGCCTCGCATGAGCAGAAGAAGGCACAGAAGCGGAAGATATCTCACACCTGTGGCTAGCTAGTACTTGACCGCAGGTGCGAACGTCGGGGCTGGATAGTGTGTTCTTTAAAAACGAGGGCTTGGCTCATTTTCACCCCATTTGCTCCATGAGAGCCGGTCTTGGAGCGAGTTTGGAGCTCATTCTTCGTCATCAATGCCAAGGTAAGTGATTCTCACTTATTATAAGTTAAATACATGGTTTGTATAAGGATTTAAATATGGTAATTAGTATAAATTGTGGGGGTTTTGGTAGAAGACCTAGAATTTGGTATTTTTGGATTTTGACCACGCAATTGAACATGGAATTGAGAATAAACTATATATTTGAGTTCGTGAGATTATGGGTAAAGTTTATCTTTGAAAATTTTTTGAATCGGGGCACGTGGGACGAGGGTGATTTTTATCGACTTTTCGATCGGGGTTAGAAATTGTTATAAATTGGATTGTATTGAGTATTTGAGTATATATTAATGGGTTTGCATAATTATTGGCTAGTTTTGGGCGTTGTGCATCGATTCAAGTTATTTGAAGGGCTCGGAAGCCGGTTATGGAACTTTGGAGCGAGGTAAGTCTCCTTTCTAACCTTATAAAAGGGAATTAACCCCATAGGTGAATTAAATAAATGTTTGTACCTAATTGTGGGGGCTACGTACGTACGAGGTGACTAGAGTCCGTACGTAGGTACTATTATGCTATTGTCCGGGTAGTTAGGACTCGTATCATGCTATACTTGGAATGTTTGTGCCCTTACTTGCAAATATAATCACTTAGTCATGATAGAAATTGATAAAAGAATTGTATAAAGTTAAATTCACTTACTTGAAGGATTGTATGAGATACTTGACTGTAAAAGAGAAACTTGTATTTTCTTGAAAATAATTGTTATTTGTGGATCGGGCCGAGCGCCTCGGTAGTAAATAGATGCATCTATGGTTCGCGCCATTTGACCCTCTGGCAGTGCACAGTTTAAATATTTGTTGGATCGGGACGTACGATCTCGGCATGATTTACGCATGCTTGTACTGCTTGCCTTGAAATTTATAAATAATGATATTGCCTTCTCGCCTGAGTTAAATTGTTAAATAATGGGAGATAAATTTGGAGATTTCTTGATTATAAAAGAACTGCTTACTTACTTCAAAACATTGAGCTTGCAACCGTTCATATAATCCATACTTAATTATATCATTTATATCCTACTTATAGCCCATAGTAAGTGTCGAAGTCGACCCCTCGTCACTACTTCTTTGGGGTTAGGCGGGATACTTACTAGGTACGCGTTGATTTACGTACTCATACTACACTTGTTGCATATTTTTGTGCAGGTACACATATGTTTAGCGGTCTTGTGGGCGCAGAGGCGCAATTATGGCGGGGACTTAGGTGAGCTGCATTCTATACAATGCACCGCAGCCAGCAGAGTCTCTTTCAGAGTATTGTATTTTCTTTCCTATCCAAATTTGTATTCCTTACAATTGTTGTATTTTATTTTACATTTCTAGAAAAGGCTCATGCACTTGTGACACCGGGTTCTGGGATGATTATGGGATCTTCAGTATTGAAATTGGAAAACATTGTTATTTATTCTGTAAGTTCATCTTTTACTAGATAAATTGAAGTAAATTTACGATTTCAAAAATATAAAATAAGAATTTAATTAATTATTTAGTGTGTGCTTGCCTGACAGTGGTGTCTGGCGCCATCACGACTTTTAACAGATTTTGGGTCGTGACAACATGGTATCAGAGCACTAGGTTCACTTAGGCCTCATGAGTCATGAGCGAGTCTAGTAGAGTCTTGCGGATCGGTACGGAGACGTCTGTACTTATTTTCGAGAGGCTACAGGGCTGTTAGGAGCACTTACCTTCTTGATTTTCATCGTGCGATTTGATTCCTTTGAGGCTTATGCATTCATTTCCTTCTCATTCCATCTTATGCGATGTGGAGCACTTGCTATCGATCGAGAATTGAGGAATTATAATGGTACTACAGATGCGGTGCGGGATGTTTCTCCCTGCGTAGTTGATTGGGCTACTGTCGTGGCCTTGTGGAAGGATATTCTGTCATTTCAGCCCAGTAGTTGTACTTCTGAGAGCTTTGAGGTTATGCACAGGTTGCTATGATGCTCATGAGTTGTTATCGCACAGTATTGATGTGATGGTAGGATGCTCGCCTATGTCTCGGGGCAGTGAATGACTTGAAAGGAGGTTTACTCAGTGCATGCTTCAGATTCGGTATGTTACTTCCAACAAAGGAAAGGCAATCGAACTAAGAATGTTCAGACTTGGGTCGATGGAGTAGCGGGACTCGATATTTTCGAGCGTGGTCGAATTTTCGCCTATGATATGGCATCATCGTCCTCGATTGGTTATGATGTGTTAAGTTCGTCGGTGTTATGGTTTCCTTCAATTCGCCTTGGGGCACGGTATTATAAATAGTGCCGAGAAAGCGGTTGTCAGAGGTCGCAGTGTGCAGTGGTTCAGGATTGAATTGGCATTCCCGATATTGATGGCTCGAGAAAGATGATTTTCGGAAGGGTTTAAAGTTGGTAGCGATCTATCAGTTCAAGTGCTACAGAGGTAGATTTTGATTCAAGGAAACGACTGGGCAGCGAAGGATGAGGAAGTACATGTGGGAGGTGTCTTATAGTGGTTAAGTTCCTAGAAGGCCAAGTGTGAGAAATAGAAGTCGAGCAGTTGCTTAAAGGAGAGGGTTTGACCAAAGTGGAAGAGTGGAAAGGTAGCATATGGGTTACGGGGTAGGATAGCTACACGTCTTGATGAAAGTTTGGAGTGATTAGGATTCTTGGTGGACAATGACTAGGTCTACAGGCTCAGGATGATTTGTTGGCTTCGTGGTAATTGTACTTGGTGCAGTGTTGTGGGAATATGTTGGCATGTAATTTCCACATGTGCGTTATCTCCTGTGAGCATGTTAGCGGTCTCGTGGTGTTGACGAAGCTTCTGCGAAGAATTCTACTGGCTACCCGTTAAGAGATTGAATATATAAATGTGGCTAATGGTTCAGAGTGTTCATTAAAGGTTAATAGAAGGATTTCGAGGAATTTGGCGGGTTGATTGTGCTGGATCATGTCGATGAAGGAAGAATCTTAGTGGGTTCCAGTTTTATGCAATAGTAGCTTCAAGCTAAGTGGGAGAGTCCCACGGCCTACAGTTGGATTGCATGGTCGTCTATTTGTAAAATTTCTGGTTATTGGCATATTGATGGGTTATTACGACTAAGAAAAGAGAACATCAGTGGTAATTTGAGCAAGCAATTTGAGGAATGTGTGATATAGCTGGCCTTATCAATTCATTCTCAGGATTTGGGAAGATTCAGGATTTATGCTTCGTGTAAAGGCGAGTTACAAGGAAGATGAGTCAGCCAGGTGCTTCCTTGAGAGGGTTCTCATGTGTTAGCAAAGCCTTGGAGTTGATTATATTTAGGACCAAGTTAGAGTGGGTGACTCTCAATAACGGTCCTAGTGGATTCAAAAGTTAAGGCGTGGTGCCTAAGGATTTCGAGTCCATAGTGTGGTTGAATATCGAGCTTCTGTAGCGGATTATGATAAAGGAGCTTGGAGTGTTTCGTGTTATCTTTGGTCTACCGGGTATCATGAGAGGAATGGAAGCATGTAACTTTGGATTTATAGAAGAATCATCAAAATGGGTGTATCAGTTGAAGACGCAATCATGCGCACAAGGAGGGTATGAAATAGTTCGTGGCTTTTGGGGACAATGTGGTCTCATGAAATGGGGTCACTCCGGATGAGTGCAGATTGAGTTCGTTATATTGATAAAGGAGTTGTTGTTATTTCTAAGGAAGATCTAGAGTAAATTAGGAGAAGTCGGGTTTGGTTAGCAATGATTGAATTGGCATAATGATGGCAATGATCAGGTCCTTCAGTGTGTTAGGTTATTCATGTGATTTGTGACGGTACGTGCGAGGTTTGACGGTCGCCGTAACCGATCTTATTTGGAGGCTTTCGAGTATTATAGCTTGTTATGTGCAGATGGATCCCGGAGGGGTTATGGTGGTTTAGACCACTACTTGAAATTGGTTTTTTCTGCGGATATGAGGATTCAGTCGCGTGTTGCGATAGTTCTCTTGGAATGAGTTAAGTAAAAGGTTTCTATGTGATGAAGCATTTACCCTATTAATAGTTTGGAAGTAAATAAGAAATCTTTGTACTCTTGCGCATTGGCATGATTAAGTGCAGTGATCGGCATGGGATTCAGAAGTTGAGGATCAAGGTTGCAGTTTGGTGTCGACAAGAATGTCAGGAGCTCGAATGAGCAGGAATAGATTCAGATGGTTAGAGTAAGCTGGTATTGTCTTTAGCGTCACCTGAGATCGGTGTTCTGTGTAAGAGGCTTTGAGTAGTGATTTTGGATTTTTGATTTGCTTTACAGCAATTGTGCGGCCGGTGGTATAGATGTGCAGACTTGTTATCTGGTGCGGAAGGTCGTGAGAGCACGTCTCACGGGGAGATTGTATAAGTGTAACATGTAGTCACTTGATTGATCGAAGATTGGAACCAAGTATGGAGATTGCGGTACTATTGTTCATGTGAGAATTTATGCTTGGAGGGCGCTCGGTTCATTTGATTGTGGACTGTGGAGGTTTGTTCCGGATATGATGGTTGTTCTTGTGTGATATGGGGGAAAATGGGTTATTATGAACCCTTGAAAGATTATTAGACTAGTATGGTGCGATCTGAATCGGCTTGAGATCCGTGGATGGATCTAGATATGAATGTGGGCTCTATATCGGGCCGGATGTGTTCATTTCAGCTTAGCGCTCCTTGTGAAGGAGTATTCGGACGTTGAATGTTATTTCGTTGTCGTCTACTTCATATAATACTATATTGTGTTGTGTGAGTTGTGAAACGGCTTGTTAATTTCATATGTGTTGAGGTTCCGCGTAGCGATGATGTTATGTAAGCATGATGGCTTTCGAGATTCAGATCATATATCGCACCTTAGTTGTTCTTGACTTTTGTAGCGTATGGCACTATCTGTCTCCCCAAGGATGGTATTATGCACTTAGCGTGCTCGTGGCCGATATTCAGGTATTTTGTAATAATGAGCATTCTAGCTCGGTAAGTATCTCCTTATATAGATTTTATGTTCGGATCGGGTTGCGCGCCACAACAGTGTGATGTTGAGTACAGTCAACTATATCTATTTTCGTGTGTTTTGTTTTCCATTTTCTGAGGAAGGTTCGTAACACCTTTTCGGTTGTCTAGGCAGTTACGTGGGTTGAGTAGTTCTTTCCAGAGTTCGTTTTCCTTATGTATCACATTCAAGTCTGTAGCTTATTGGCACATTGTGGCATCACATGAGACTTTTGGCAGCGTCTGAGGTGGCTTATT
>AWOL01S0087775.1:21829-33252 GCA_000715115.1 Nicotiana otophora | reverse complement strand
GTTTTAGATAATTTTTATAAAATGCCTATTCATTTACTAGATATTTTATTTATTTATTATGTATATTTACTGTACTTGATTCCCCCGACTTTTCGATGTATCTAATTATTTATATTTTGACACTACTTGATGAAAGTTCTGACTCCGTCACTGCCGACCTATACATGACTGCCAAAGAACAAAATAATGGAAAAGAGAACAACACGATAGATTGTACTTTTGCGCACAAACCAATACAACACATGAAATTATCAGGTAAAAGCAGTTGTTAACTCTAACATCAGCAGAGATGTTTCTTTGAAGATAGAACATACAAACTCTTATTTAGTTGTGCACTTCCCTATTCCTTCGGAAATCTTTTTTCTACGACATTTTTAATTGATGAACTCTACATGGGCAGCATGTTTACTCCTTTGAATCCTCTTAAGTGGTTGATCATCTTAGAAATTCTGTCTCTGTAATGACCCGACTTGTCGTTTTAAAAGTTTACGCCCCGTTCAGTGACTTAAGGTCTCGAGCAGCCTCGCAATATGTATGTCATTCCGGGTTGCTTTGATAGGTTTCGGCACGAGTTTTAGAAGTTGGAAGTTTTGGAAGTTCATAAGTTCGATTCGTGGTGCGATTTGTATTTTTGGCATTATTTGATGTGATTTGAGACCTCGAGCGAGTCCGTGTTAGGTTGTGAAACTTGTTGGTATGTTTAGACGGGGTCTCGGGAGCCTCAGGTGTGTTTTGGATGGGCTACAATATAGCCCAATTCCTTCTATTTTTGAACTGTTGTTTCTGTTTTCTGGTGTTCTTCTTCGCGTTCGCGAAGATCACCTCGTGTTCGCGAAGTGTTACTGCTTACCACCCATATTCTTCTTCGCGTTCAACCTCTCGCGTTCGCGAAGGTTTACCTTTTTCCTCCATCGCGTTCGCGATTAGCCACTCGCGTTCACGAAGCTCTTCATGGCAGCCTCATATTTCTTCTTCGCGTTCGCGTTCAACGTCTCGCGTTCGCATAGGTTCCGTCCCTTCTTCTTCTTTGCGTTCGCACTCCTTCCCTCGCGTTCGCAAAGGGTTTTTCTAGACAGCCTTACCTTCCTTCTTCACGAACGCGAGCCTTTCTCCGCGTTCGCGATGCTTTCAGACCTGGGCAGATTATAAGTTTTCCAAATCGAGGGTTAGGCTATTCTTATCACATTTTGACTTGTAGAGCTCGGTTTTGAGCGATTCCTTGTGAGTTTTTCAAGCAAATCGATTGGGTAAGTGTTCCTCACCTAGAATCTATTTATTTCCATGATTCTATCTTTATGTTTATCATTTAAATTGTGTTTTGAGTTGAGGAAAAGACTGGTTTTTGAAAAAACATTTCAAAATGAAAAATCATGATTTGAGGGACGAAATGGTATCGGCATTTGATAAAATTGGTATGGTTAAACTCGTATCGGAATGGATGTTTGGATTTCATGAAAAATATGCCGGGTTTCGAAAGGCGGGCCTCGCGTTGACTTTTGTTGACTTTTTGGAATAAATTTTTAAGTCGACGTGTTATTATCCGGATTTGTTTCCGATGAATTTTAATGAAATTATACAATTGAATTGGATAGATTTGAACGACCCGGAGGTCAATTCAAGCAAGAAGGCGATTTTGGAATATCGGCATAACTTCATTGAGATAAGTGTCTTGCTTAACCTCGAGTGGGGGAATTACCCCTTAGACATTGAGTCTTATGTGCCATTTGTGAAATGTGAAAAGCCCTGTACGCAAGGTGATGAGTACGTACTTGGGCTTATACGTGCAAAAATTCATTGAATTAAAGTCTTAGGTATTATTGTGTAGTAAATTGAAAAATTGTGAAAAATTATTAAATCATATGTTTGTCATGCCTAAATTCTTATTATTGAATTTATTTTTATATGATAATTTGATGTGGTTGTTACTTGAAATATTTATGAAATTTCGTGAGTATTGTTGGTTTAATATTTCTTAGAAATTAATTCCAATATGAATTTTCTTATGCAAATAATTAATTTAAGCGAGATTAAGAATAAGTATTAATATAATTATCTAAATTTGCATTAATGAAGGCTTTACTTTATGCTGAGTAATTTCTATCTCTATTGATTGTTTTTGGGTGTTATATATATTGGGTGGAGCCTTGGGCTATTTATTGTGAAATTAATTGATTTTGTTATATCTTTGGAATTTGGTTGTGGCCATTGGGCAAATTATGATATGAATTGATTTTATTATGTTGCAGTGTTAATTTTCCGTGTAAATTGTTGTGTTGTGTGAGTTATTATTTTGGGAAGATAAGGGTGGCATTTCACCGTTGATATTATGTGGGTATAAGGGTGGCATTTCACTATTGTTATGTTTGTTGGAATATTGTCTGGGCGGAGCGATAAGGGTGGCTATAGGAGCGATAAGGGTGGCAATAGGAGCGATAAGGGTGGCTATAGGAGTGATAAGGGTGGCAATAGGAGCGATAAGGGTGGCTATTGTCAGGGACGATATGTGATGATGTGAGATTGTGGTGTTGATGATTTTATGTGATGTTGTGATTTTTCTTGTGTTTATTTTTATGCCTTGTGCAGTTGGTCTTGTTGATAGTAAATTGATAACAATCTGTTTTATGTTGAAATTGAGAGCCTGTGGCTATTGCGTGGTGGATTATAAAATGAAATGTGGGCACGAGGTGTCGTGAGTAAATAATGAGGATATTTGGCACGTGAATTGTCCATGAAGTTGTGATATGAAATGTGGGCACGGGGCGATGTGATGAAATGATAATGATAATTGGCACGTGAATTGTCCGTGCAGCTGTGATATGAAACAAGGGCACGAGATGCTGGAAAAATATGATGATTTAATTATGGGCACGAGGTGCCGTGAAAATATGAAAATGGGCTGAGACCCGTATTTTTATGATTATGAAATGAGGTCTCACATGGTGATTTTTTAATTGAAAGAATTATATTCAAAATATTTATTTGAAAGGAGTTTTACATAGAAAGTATTATATGAAAGAATTGTATTTGAAAGATATTTATTTGAGGAAATTATATTTGAAAATATTTATTGAAAGAATTATATTCAAAATATTTATTTGAAAGGAGTTTTACATAGAAAGTATTATATGAAAGAATTGTATTTGAAAGATATTTATTTGAGGAAATTATATTTGAAAATATTTATTGAAAGAATTATATTTGAAAAATAATTATTTGAGAAAATTATATTTAAAAGAGAGTTATCTGGAAGAATTATATGTGAAAGGCATTTATTTGAAGGACTTGATTTAATTGGGTGTAATTGTATTTATTAATTGTTGAGTGATATTAATGGTACTTGTTGTCTGTTGTACATATAACTGGTTGTTTTATCCTTCCCTTATTATTATTATTTGTTTCATATTATTTTGTATATTATATTGCACAGGTTATTAGACTAGTGAGTGTCTTGACTGTACCTCGTCTCTACTCTATTGAGGTTAGTCTTGATACTTACTGGGTACCGACCGTGGTATACTCATACTACTCTTCTGCACATTTTTGTGCAGAGCCAGGTATTGGAGATATCGGAGTTGGGCAGAGTTAAAGCGGGATCGTAAGAATTCAAGGTAGAGCTGCTTGGTCGTCGCAGTCCCTTGGAGTCTTTTTATTTCATTGTACTATTAATTTGTAATCAAATAATATTGTATATTCGGTACTCGTGATCATTCCATGTATCTAGTTAGAGTTTGTGACTCAGTACTACCAGTCTTGAGAGGTTGTATATCGTAATTATTTTCGCTGTTAGTTTTGATTACTAGTTCCAAAAAAAAATGGCTTCAAAATATTATTGAAATCGGCTTACTTAGTCTTAGATACCATGTGCCATCATGACGCCTGTGGTGGGATTTTGGATCGTGACAGTCTCGTTCGTGCATCAACGTACAATGATTCTATCCATTATTTTAAAACTTTCTCCACCATCACTTGCTAATTGAAGGAAGATAGCATGCAAATCACAAAAAATAGAGTGTAGTATATATGGACTTTACAAAGAACTACACAAACTTCTACTGCTTTATGCTTGACTGCGCCCAAAAGAAATATTTTTGTCGTTCAATATTTAGTGTTTTAACATTCGTACTTTTATAATAATACTAGTTTTAATATATGTGCGTTGCACGTGTGTATAATGTCTATCAATTAAAAATATATACGTTGATGTTAAAATAAAATGTTATATTTGTTTAAATGATGAAAATATGTTTTCTCACACTAACATAGTAATTGTATTCAATATCTTCGAATATGCATAGATGATGAATTTAGTTAAATTAGTTGTACATTATTTTATAATTATACCTATCTTATACCCCTTTCGTTTCAATTTGGATGACACATTTCGCTTATCGAGAGTCAAACTGTGTGGCATTTGACCAATATTTTAAAATATCTTTTTTTATCATATTGACATGAGAAAAATTATAACTTATAGTATTTCTCCTATAGTTTTGAATATTTAAATTTAAATTTTAAAATATTAAGTTGAACTAATCTAATTTAGCTTCAAAGTTTAGTTAAATTGATCTCAATAAGCGAAATGTGTCATCTAAATTAAAATAAATAGAGTAATATGATATACAAATATGTTAAATTGTGTCTCGTGACCTGACATCTCTTTATGGATATATTTTGTCTTCTATTATTTCATCCTTATTTCTTAGAGTTTCCATTTGTAACGACCCGTCCGGTCGCTTTGAAAGTAATAGCCCCAATCCCCAATTTATTATTTTTCCCGTATCTTTTTCTGCTTATGTAACTTGTCGGGAGATTTTGTTTTGGTTTCGGAGTGTTTTGGGACACTTAGTCCCTAAAACGGAAGCTTAAATCTTAGGATTTTGACTGTAGTCGAAACTATGTGAAAACGACTATAGAATGGAGTTTCTTCTGTTTCGTTATCTCCGTTGGGTGATTTTGGACTTAGGGGCATGTTCGGATTGTGTTTTGGAGGTCTGCAGTTTATTTAGGCTTGAAATGGCGAAAGTCTAATTTTTGGAGATTTTGACCGGTAGTGAAATTTTTGATATCGGGGTCGGATTCTGATTTCCGAAGTTGGAGTAGGTCCGTAATGTTGAATATGACTTGTGTGCAAAATTGGGGTCAATCGGACGTGGTTTGATAAGTTTCAGCATCAATTGTGGGAATTTGAAGTTTCAGGTCCTTTAAGTTTGAATTGGAGGGCGATTCGTGATTTTAGCATTGTTTGATATGGTTTGAGGGCTCGACTAAGTTTGTATGGTGCTTTAGGACTTGTAGGTACGTTTGGTTGAGGTCCCGGGTGTAACGACCGACTTGTCGTTTTAAGAATTAATGCCCCATTCCGAGACGAGTCCAACCATACAAAAATTATCAAATTCCGATGTCAAATGGACATTCAAATCTTAAAT
The DNA here is from genome assembly GCA_000715115.1 of Nicotiana otophora. Taxonomy (NCBI): domain Eukaryota; kingdom Viridiplantae; phylum Streptophyta; class Magnoliopsida; order Solanales; family Solanaceae; genus Nicotiana; species Nicotiana otophora. Next base: position 27,826 of record AWOL01S0087775.1, on the reverse strand, counting down.
TTTCGTTTTTGGAAGATTTTATAAAAATCTGATTTTTCTCCCAAAATTTCACGGATTCATGATATAAATGAGCATGAAATCATGAAATATAATCAATATAGGATAAGGAACACTTGTCCCAATGTGTTTCCGTGAAAATCGCCCTAGAATTGCCTTATCCGAGCTCAAAAATGGACAATGGTTGAAAATGGGACGAATCCCATTTTCCAGAACTTAAGTTCTGTTTCTTGAATTTTTACCCTTCGCGAACGCGGTCAGTACCTCGCGTTCGCGAAGCACAAATTTGTGCTATCCAGTTTTACCTTTTGCGAACGCGAGGGCTACCTCGTGAAGGCGAATCTTGCCTGGCTTGGCCTTGGCGAACGCGAGCTGCCCTTCGCGAACGCGAAGGCAAATTTCTCTCTGGTATTTACCCTTCGCAAACGCAAAGGAAAATTTCTCTCCGGTCATTTACCCTTCGCGGACGCGAGGCTTCAATCGCGAACGCGAAGCTTTGCATCTCGAACCTTCGCGAACGCGTTCCCTCTGTCACGAAGGAGAAGCACAAAATGTGCCAGTCCAATTTACTCTTTGCATTCGCGAATGCGAAGAAGAACCCACCAAAAGCCTGAAGTCTGCAGCAAACCAGATTTTTCTAAGTCCGAAATCATCCCGTAGCCTATCTGAAACTCACCCGAGCCCTCGGGGCTCCCAACAAAACATGCACCCAAGTCCTAAAATATCATACGAACTTGTTCGCATGATCAAATCGCCAAATTAATAACTAAAATTACGAATCAGACACCGAATTAAAGGAAATGTCCAAGAAAAGTTTAAAACTTATATTTTTACAATCGGACGTCCGAATCATGTCAAATCAACTCCGTTTCTCACCACATTTGGCAGAGAAGTCATAAATATTATAGTGGACCTATACCGGGCTCCGAAACTAAAATACGGATCCGGTGTCAATAAATCCAACATCAGTAAATTCTTAAAAATCATTAAGCTTTCAAACTTTTAACTTTTCATGAATATTCCATATCTAGGGCTAGTGACCTCGGAATTCAATTCCGGGCATACTTCCAATTCCCAAATAATGATACGGACCTATCGAAATTGGCAAAATACTGATCCGAGTCATTTTACTCGAAATGTTGACCAAAGTCAACTTAGTTGAGTTATAAAGCTCTATTTCACATTTTAATCCATTTTTCACACAAAAACTTTTTGAAAAAATATACGGACTGCGCATACATGTCGAGGAATGATAAATATTACTTTTTGAGGTCTTAGAACATATAATTACTTATTAAATTTAAAGATGACACTTTGGGTCATCATACTTTTAAAGCCAAACTAAGGAACCAATTATTCCGATTTCAACTCGATCACTTCCAAATTCTGAACCAACCATCTCCGCAAGTCATAAATTATTAAAAGCACACTCAGGAAGTTTTATTTAGGGGAACAAGGTTCTAAAAATTAAAATAACCGGTTGGGTCATTACAGGAATAGTATTCCGGGAGATCCCTCTGTTCTGCATATTTACTTTGGGACTACGGAACGGTATTCCGGGAGATCCCCCTGCAAATTTACGTTTGGAACTACGAGACGGTATCTCGGGAGATCCCCTGTTGTTATCTTTGTGTACTGAGCTATTGTCTTCTATGATTTCATTCTTGTTAAATTTCAATCTTTATTTTACTACGGTATTTCATTCTATCTTGTTTATTATATATATACCAGTAAGGCCCTGACCTGGCCTCATCACTACTCTACCGAGGTTAGGCTTGGCATTTACTGGGTACCGATTGTGGTGTACTCATGTTACTCTTCTGCACATGTTTTTCATGTGCAGATCGAGGTACTCCTTATCAGCCGTACTATCAGTGAGTCGGGACAACTTTAGAGATTTCAAGGTATATCTGCCGCGTCCGCAGACCTCCGAGTCCCTTTCTACTCTTTCCCATGTCCATTATCTTCTGTATTTTTATTTTGCTAGACTCTGATGTATAGAGACACTAGAGTTTCATTCTGTAGTTTGTGATTCACAATGTTCCGGGTTTTGGGATTGCTGTGTATTTTTGAATAGTTGGTTATTGTACATGCCAAGCGGCATGGTATCCAGTTATGTTGTCATTGCTACAGTTAGTTGTTAAATTTATATTTTTATTTTATCATTCCGCAAATGTTAGGTTTACCTAGTCGTAGAGACTAGGTGTCGTCATGACGTCATACGGAGGGAAATTGGGTCGTGACAATATTTTAACCAATGTAATTATTAATATTATAACTTGTTTTGTTTTATATTTTGATTTCTTTTAATTCAAGTACTTAATTATCTTTTTTAATAACTAAAAGAAATAATTTAGTTTTTTAAAATTCTAATTATTAATATTAGTTCATACCATATATTAAGTATTTAGTGATAACTCTATTTCTATCCACACAAAAAATATTCAAATGATAAAAAATCAAACTTTTGCATTATGTTTGTCGTAGTGTTTGTAAATGACTTTTGTCAATCACTTTTTTTCTCTCTTTCTCTTGCTATTATTTATATTTCGTAATTATTTTTTCTAATTATGTTTTAAAATCTATATTAATATTAATATTAATATCTAAAAAAATTATTGATCCAAGAATAAAATTAATAGTGAGTGGACCAATCTCACATAGCTACTCATAGCATTTCTAGTTTAATTACTCATTTGGGATGAAGGACAAAGCAAAATGCTTCCTCTTTCTTTCATTTTTCTTTATTTAATTTTGTTTACATCATAATGTTTTACCTAACATTTAGCACAATTGTACAATTTATTTTGCACCAAAAAACGTTTAAGTAGAGAAATGGATTGTGATGACCCGATAGGTCATTTTTAATTTTAACCTTCATTTATATATTTTGAGACCTTGAATATCTCCATTCAGCCTTCCTCGATTTGCATGCGCAATCCGTATCTTTTTCCGAAAAATATTTATGAGAAAAACCAAAGAAAATATGAAATTTTGTCGTTACAACTCGTTTGAGTTGACACGGTCAATGTTTTGAGCAAACCGATATGGATCAGTATTTTGACGGTTCTGGTGGGTCCGTATAGTTATTTGGGACTTGGGCGTATGCCCAGAATCAAATTTGGAAGTCCTTAGATTGAATTATTGCCATTTGACGAAAACTAGAAATTTAAAGGTTTAAAGAATTCCTAAATTTGGCCATAATTGATTTTTTGTTGATACCGGGTCCCGATTTGGATTCCGAGAGTTTGATCAGATTCGTAACAATATTTATGACTTATATACATAATTTGAAGTTATTCCGAGGTGCGTAGGCATATTTTGCATTAGTTTTTGAAAAGACAAATAACAGGTTTGATTTTATAAAGCTTGAATTATTAAAGTTGGACCAGAGATTTGACTTTTGAGCAAACGACTCCGGAATGGAATTTTGATAATTTCAATAGCTTTGTATGGTAATTTCGGACTTCGGTGCATGTCCGAATTTGGATCTGGAAGTCCGTTGGACAACTCGGCGCATTTTGGCGAAAGTTGGAAAGTAGATATTTTTGAAACGTTTGACCGGGAGTTGACTTTATTAATATCGAGGTCGGAATTTGATTATGAAAATTGGAACATCTCCATTATGTCATTTATGACTTGCATCCAGAATTTGAAGTTATTCTGGATTGATTTTGTAACGACCCGACAGGTCGTTTTGAGAGTAATAGCCCCGATCCTCTATTTACTGCTTCTCCCATATCTATTTCTGCTACTGTGACTTGCTGGGAGGTTTCGTTTTGGTTTTTGGAGTGTTTTGGGATGCTTAGTCCCTAAATGAAGGTTTAAGCCTTAGGATTGGCACCGTAGTCGAACTGAGTGAAGACGACTCCAGAATGGAATTCTGTCGATTATGTTAGCTTTGCTGTGTGATTTTGGGCTTAGGGGCATGTCCGGATTGTGTTTTGGATGTCCGTAGCTCATTAAGGCTTGAAATGGCGACAATCAAATTTTTGGAGTTTTGGGCCGGTAGTGGAATTTTTATATCGGGGTCGGATTCTGATTCCGAAAGTCGGAGTAGGTCCGTAATGTTGAATATGACTTGTGTGCAAAATTTGAGGTCAATCGGACGTGGTTTGGTTGGTTTCGGCATCAGTTGTCGATTTTGGAAGTTTCAAATTTCTTTAAGTTTGAATTGAAGGGTGATTCGTGATTTTAGCATTGTTTAATGTGATTTGAGGGCTCGACTAAGTTCGTACGGTGTTTTAGCACTTGTTGGTATATTTGGTTGAGGTCCTGGGGGCCTCGGGTGTATTTCAGATGCTCAGCGGATAAATATTTGACTTAGGAAAGTTGCTGGGTTCTTTTGCTGGTTCTGGTGTCTCGCACCTGCGGAGGGGAGACCGCAGGTGCAGGATCGCACGTGTGGAAGACCAGGCGCAGATGCGGAATTTGGAGGCTTGTCCAGGGGTCACAGGTGAGAGGAGTTTCCTCTCGCACGCGCGGAGGAAGACCGCAGAAGCGGACAATGTTCCGCAAGGGCGCACGCGCAGGTGCGCCCCCCTGTCGCAGATGCGGACCCAGCTCTATTAAGTGATTTTCGCAGCTGCGGCATCGCAGGTGCGACCAATGGCCCGCAGGTGCGAAGATCCCTGGGCAGAATCGAGGGTTGATGTTCACATTCACAAATTTGATTTTTGAGCTCGGGAGAAGGCGATGACTTGAGGGAGTTTTAGAGAAAGTCATTGGGTAATGATTCCTAACTCCTTTATGAATATAACCCACCAATCTATCATTAGTTTTATCATTTAATTTCGGATTTGGGGTGAACAAATGGGAAAAATTGTGAAACATTCTTAGACCAAATTTTGGGGTTTTGGTCGAGCTTTTGGTATCGGATTTGAGTGAATTTGGTATGGTTAGACTCGTGAGTTAATGGGTGTTCATATTTGGTAACTTTTACCCGATTCCGAGACGTAGGCCCGGGGAGGCGTTTTGAGCGATTTTTTAATTTCTTGTGTTAGCTTTGATTTCACTAGCTAGATTAGTTTCTTGTAGTTATATTTATGGTATGTAATTGATTTTGGCTAGATTTGGGCCACTCGGAGCTGGAAAATATTTGTAGAAAAGGTATTGTGACTGATTGAATTGAGCTTGGTTCGATAAATGGTGTGCCTAACCTTGTGTGGGGGAAATCCCCTTAGGATTTGGTACTGTTCGATATGTGAACGCCGTGTACGTGAGGTGACGAGTACGTACACAGGCTATTTGTTGTAAAACTCCATTTGTTTTCACTAAGTCACAACTTGTTTTCTCCTTAATTAAAACACACTAGCATACGTAAATATCCTGTTTAGACTAAAATTGCATGCCTACTTATTCAACTGCCTATTTGAACTCTGTGCAGCATGTTTAGTGAAATTACTTGCTTTCCGTGACTTGAACTTAGTCTAAACTATAGGATTTCTTGCTAAAACTGTTATTTCGGTGGGTTGCGCTGCATATTTACTTTGGGACTACGGAACGGTATTCCGGGAGATCCCCCTGTACTGCATATTTACTTTGGGACAAAGGAATAGTATTCCGGGAGATTCCCTTGTACTGCATATTTACTTTGGGACTACGGAACGGTATTCTGGGAGACCCCCTGTACTGCATATTTACTTTGGGACAAAGGAATAGTATTCCGGGAGATTCCCTTGTACATGCACATTTACGTTTGGGACTACGAGACGGTATCTCGGAAGATCCCCTGTTGTTATCACTGTGTTCTAGGCTGTTGTCTTTCATTGATTCTATTCCTGTTAGATTTCCGTATTTATTTTACTACGATATTTCATTCTCTCTTATTTCATTATATTTATACCAGTAGGGCCCTGACCTGATCTCGTCACTACTCGACCGAGGTTAGGCTTGGCACTTACTGGGTACCGTTGTGGTGTACTCACGCCCTTTCCTCCACATGTTTTTCGTGTGCAGATCCAGGTTCATCTTACCAGTCTCGTCACTAGTTGAAGTCGA
>AWOL01S0087767.1:0-17016 GCA_000715115.1 Nicotiana otophora | reverse complement strand
ACAAGTAAGTGATAGTATGAACATGAAATGTGATCGTTGCCTAAATGAGAATTTTGAAGTGTTTTATGTCCCAATGGTTTCAACTATAGTTGTATGATTCTGAAATAATATATGTAAATGATTTCGATTGTTAAGTCCCCAAGAGTTATGAACCTAGATAATGACCTCAAGAGGTCAAGGGAGTGAATAATGAGATGTCCTTTGTTAAATGACGATGAACCTTAAGAAAAGGAATTGGGCCCATGCGCCGTTGGAATCAACTTATTGATTTACCATGCATGCGCTAATGTAATGAGTAGTGTTTCTCCATGATGTGTATGAACATGAAGTATCCCAATGATATGAGTAATTACGACATTAAATGTAATGACAAACTATGTTGCTTTGAGTTATATATGGTATTGTAATTGGGATTACACCTCCACCCGCATATATTGGGGTGAGGTGGCATGACCGCTTTGTGTAGGGATTGTGGTATTGTGGAATACACCTCCACCCGCATATATTGGGGTGAGGTGGCATGACCGCTTTGTGTAGGGATTGTGGTATTGTGGAATACACCTCCACCCGCATATATTGGGGTGAGGCGGCATGACCGCTTTGTGTCGGGATTGTGGTATTGTGCTATACCTCCACCTACATATATTGGGGTGAGGCGGTAGGACCGCTTTGTATAGGGATTTTGCTATTGTGGAATACATCTCCACCCGCATATATTGGGGTGAGGCGGTAGGACCGCTTTGTATAGGGATTTTGCTATTGTGGAATACATCTCCACCCGCATATATTGGAGCGAGGCAGAATGACCGCTTTGTGTTGGGATTGTGGTATTATGATACACCTCCATCCGCATATATTGGGGTGAGGCGGTAGGGCTGCTTTGTGTTGGGATTGTAGTATGGTGATACACCTCCACCCACATATATTGGGTGAGGTGGCAGGATCGCTTTGTGTAGAGGTTGTGGTATTGTGATACACCTCCACCCACATATGTTGGGGTGAGGCGGCAGGGCTGCTTTGTGTGAGGGTGGTTATAAACGATCCCCGACTTAATATCGATAAATTTCAATGGAAGCTCTTAATAAATGTGCTTGACGTTAACGGCTATCTAAGCCCATTTATTGTTACCATGATTCATCATATTCATATTGTATTTCTAAGCCCTTGAATAGGTGTATTTGTATTGTGTAAGTGAACGTTGTGAACGGTCTATGAGACGCATAGGTGTATAATATGATATGTGAACACTAAGGACAGTCTACGAAATATGTATGTGTAAAATAGGGGAGGAAGGTGCCACTTTCGTTGGCATTGTTTGCACATGTTGATACAATTACATTATAATATGTATTCCACGTATAGTTCATATGGCGCAGTTGATCCTAAAAGAAGGTTAGAATGATGTAATTATAATAAGACTTGAAATGTGATTTTATTAGATGTTTCGTAGTTTCTTGATGTACTTTATTTGCCTCTTATTTGAGTTACCGTATTTTCATATGTTGTTTTTAGTGCCTTACATATGAGTACTATTTCACATGTACTCATGTCCCTTTTGTCGGGGGCGTTGCATCTTTTAATGAATGCAGGTATACTTCTACATGATGATATGGATCTTTGATAGGGCGTTGCATCTTTTAATGAATGCAGGTATACTTCTACATGATGAAAGTCAAGATCTTATTATGTTATGGTAAATCATTCATGAGTAATGATGAGAGGTTAATGTAAATTAGACTTGCTCGACTGGGTTTACCCGGTTGAGCGCCGGTTGCGCTCCTCGATTTCGGGGCATGACAGGTGAAAAGAAAACTACCTGTCAGTTGGAGTCCTCCTCCTCATGATGCCCTCCATCCGCAACTCCGGGCGCATCATCATCAAGTCCCAGGGGCACCAAATCCATCGGCCCCGTGACATCATCACCAATCTCATCCTCTGTGTCGGAGCCTTTATGAGTGTTCTCGTCCTCCGATGGGTAAACGGGGCTGCCAGGTGCAATCTCCAACATCTCTTTGGAGGAACTAGACATATCATTGTGTAAATGCATACGCTCCTCGTCTGATACACCCATCTTGCTCATGATTACATTTAAGGAGTTATAGAGATACCTGTTTAAGTTCTCATCTCTTTCATTCCGTGCTGCCTGAGTGAGCTTAGACGTAGTCTCCAACAAAGATGTGATGTCCAACAGCCCTTTAGGAGCCTCTACCATCTCGTCATACACGGGGTATTCCGGAACCTCCCGGGAGAGCATATATTGCGTGAGCAAGCTACCAAAGAAAAACCTCTTAATCTATTGCACAAATCATGTGCGGGCCATCTCCCACAGCATGATCTCACCCATATTAATGGGTCTCCCAGTCATCAAAAAGAATATCACACACACTCGAGCTCGGGTGCATTCGCTTTTGTGTTTAACTGGCATGAGTCGGGCTTGTACGAAATTTTGCCACACTTTAGCGGTCTTGTTGAAATCAGAGCGAATCATCTGAAGATGGATATTTCCTTGCTTTATGGTCCACTTGGCATTTGAATCGACGCCACAAAGAGTGTGACATATCTCTGCTTTTGACAAATTTCTTTAGCCTCCTCGGGTCCTAGTTCTCAACCCCCAAAAATTCACATAAGGCCGCCTATTCAGTGGCACGTCTATTCCACGGACATGTGACCTAAACAAGTCCGCATTCCAGTTGGCGTACAGTTCCCACACCATGCTCAAATTTGCATGGCCGGGGAATTCTATGAGTTTGTCCATGTGCAATTCTCGCAACAGGCCAAGCAAGTCCGAGAAGTTATTTTCTAATGCTTTCACATAAATCCCCATCTCAGAGACGTACCTCACATATGGCACAAAGTCCTTATGCCATGCGATAACAGCGTCACTGGTTAGTTTCAAACGAGGCCTCAGTTGCAATGGTGCCTGTTGTGATCCCTCGGCAACTTGTTTCCCTTTAGCTTGCCTCGATAATCCTTCTCCTTGCTTGTGCTTTTTAGGCGCGGGCGCAGTGGTGGAAGAATTTCCTATTCCCTTTCCTTTGTTTGAATTATCACGATCCATAGTAACTTACAACACGAATGAGCTTGAATGTGAGAATGAATCAAGAAATCCGCCTAAGGTTATCGTGCGAGTCAAAAAATGACCTCACACTTAAAACTGAAGGATCAATGTATTATACTCACAATCGTGGTTTAAAATACACAAGTGTTGCACCACAAGGCAATGGGTTCTCAAGACTTCCCCATGCCACACAATAGCTAAAAGTCACTAACTATGCCACACAAAGAATAATTGATCATGACGAAGTGAATTAATCTCAAAGCAAGCAAGTGGCATATGGTACTTAATTTTTACAACTACTACACTAAATTAGCTAATCCGACAAAGTGCTACAACATACATAATATAGGATACATGGTGTGGGAGACATGTGTACATTGAAACAAAGCTCCCAAGTATGTAAAGCCATCCCTACACACCCCACACTTAGCCCATTATCACCTACAACGACACTCAGTTACTCAGACTTCACCGGTTCACAAAATACTCATTCAAACATTGTAACAAACACCTTGTGGGCATGAAGTGTGTGCACTTTAAGTTAACAATGGTGGAACATGGTGCCCTTCCCACCAAGAAGGAATTCTAGTTTACTACTCCGTATACAATACAATCACAAGCTAATTTCGTCCCACATTCGGCCACCCACCATAGAACAAGTCTTAAGAAACAACTTAGGGGAAAATTTGGAGATTAGGGCAATTTGGAGGGGGGATGTTGATTATCATCTACCAAGTAAAAGAACACGAAGAAGAAGAAGAATACTAATAATAATAATAATAATAAGAAGAAGAAGAAGAAGAAGAAGAAGAAGAAGAAGAAGAAGAAGAAGAAGAAGAAGAAGAAGACATACCTGTAGGATTTAGGATGAGAGCAAGAAGGAAGCTTGAATAAATTAAGAGAGATGAGGGAGAAGGAGGGTCGCGGGTAGAGAGTTTGAGCATGAGAGAGAGAGAGAGCCGGTGAGAGGGGTAGTATTTTAGAGTTAAAGGTGTTTGAGTGGTGTTTTAATTTAGGGTGGTTATAGTTATTTGGTATGGGTTGTAATGTGAGAGTATATGGGTAGATGGGTTGGGCTTTATGAGTATGGGTTAATCAAATACATAATTAAAAAAAATAAAAAAAATAAATTAAAACTTACCTGCCCACCCCCCAGCCCAGCGCTCCATGCTAGGCCTGGTGTTAGGGAGTTTTGACATACTGTAAAGGGCGCCCAGGCAGCATGGGGAGCTGTCCTGGGCGCTGATTCACATTTTTTGTTTTGAAATAACATCCTGATCCCCCGAGCCCTTTATATATCAAATTTACATGACCCACAACATTCTACCTATAAATTATATGTCTACAAAGAAAATGCAAACTCTAGTCTACTCTAACCAAAAATATATTAAAAATCTAAGCTATGAAAGCAATAAAAATTGGGTTGCCTCCTAACAAGTGCATGATTTAACGTCGCGGTAGGACACATGACCTCGTTTACTCATCAGCGAGTACTACTTTTGTCTTCTCGCGATCAATGATTCCTCCTCAATAGTGCTTGACTCTGTGTCCATTCAGTAAAAAGTTCCTTTCACTATGTAAAGCGTGCAGCTCAGTTGGACCATAAGGAGTAACTCTCACCACCTCAAATGGACATGACCATCTTGATTTTAACTTCCAATGAAACATCTTGAGCTTAAAATTGAACAATAATACCTGTTGTCCTAGTTCGAAGTGATGTGGCTTGATACGCTTGTCATGTCATCTTTTTCGTTTTCTCTTTGTAAAGCTTAGCATTTTCATAAGAGTGTAGCCTGAATTCATCTAACTCATTCAACTGCAAGAGTCTCTTCTCGCCCACAGCTTCAAGTTCCATATTCTACTTTTTAATGGCCCAGTACGCCTTGTGTTCAAGTTCAACTGGAAAGTGACATGCCTTCCCATAGACAAGCTTATACGGTGATGCCCCAGTTGGTGTTTTGTATGCAGTTCTATTTGCCCACAAGGCATCATCTAACTTTGTAGCCCAATCCTTCCTATTCACACTCACTGGCTTCTCTAATATTTGCTTTATTTCTCTGTTAGACAACTCAGCTTGTCTACTTGTTTGCGGATGATATGCCGTGGAAACTCTATCGCGGACTCCATATTTAGCTAGAAGGTTATTCAACAACCGATTGCAAAAATGTGTCCCTTTATCACTAATCAAGGATCGTGGAGTCCCAAACCTCGAGAATATATTCTTCTTCACAAACGCAGCTACCACCATGGCTTCATTTGTTGACAATGTGATCGGCTCTACCCATTTTGACATGTAGTCAACTGCTAGTAAAATANTTTTTCTTCTTGTACATTAGTCAAGCTGGATGAGGTAATCACTGGCAATGTCTCATAGTTCCCAAATAAGTATAGCGCAGATGCACTGGAGGGGTCAGAGTGACAGGCCTGTCCAACTCCTCAAATCTTCCAAACCCATGGACATAACTGCAAGACATGTCAAGTACGTGTTCAATTTCTCCCATCATCTCATCTTCATTGTCTTCTTCATCCCCAATCAAAGCTCGTTCAAGAGGTTCTATGGGCCTCATATAAGGCACCAACGGCGTAGCATCACTTTTCACCACAGAAATCATGGATAGCTCTTCATAGTGGGCTGGCAATCTGTGTGTTTTATACACATTGAATACCTCCACTNCCATGGCTTCATTTGTTGACAATGTGATCGGCTCTACCCATTTTGACATGTAGTCAACTGCTAGTAAAATATATTTGTTTCCTCTGGAAAATGGGAATGATCCCATAAAATCTATCCCCCACACATCAAAAATCTCGACCTCCAGTATGTTATTTAAATGAATATCATGCCTCTTTGTGATTACTCTTGTTCTTTGCCATTGGTCACACTTCTTAAAAACTACATGGGCATCATTGAATAATGTTGGCCAAAAGAACCTAGATTGTAATACCTTTGCAGCTATCCCATCGCCTCCATAATGGCCCTATAAATTCCACCTCCTTTTGTGGAATGCATCTCCTCATCAACTGATCAGCACATTGCTTCTAAAGAATGGCTCATCCCAGTAGTAGAAGTTCACATCATGTAGAAACCTCTTTCTGGCTTCAGATTCCATTTCAGGAGGAAGTACCCCACTCACAAGATAATTCACATAGTCCGTGTAGAATGAAACATCTTGTCATTCCTCTGGCCTACCACTGCCCCGATAGTATGGTCACTTGTATCACACATAAGTTCAAATGGTAAGGACCAATCTGGTACTGCAATAATAGGGGCAGCCACCAATTGCTTTTTGAGCTCTTCAAATACCTTCAGGCATGTTTCATCAAAATTCAAAGTTACATCCATTTCAAGCAACCTGCACAAAGGAGTAGTAATTTTTACAAAATCTTTAATAAAGCATCTATAGAATCCAGCGTATCCCAAGAAACACCGAACACCCTTCACATAAATGGGTGGAGGTAATTTTTCAACAGCCTCCACCTTCACCTTATCAACTTTAATGCCACTCCTTGACACTCTGTGACCCAACACGATGTCTTCTTGCACCATAAAATGGCACTTTTTCCAATTCAACACTACATTTATTTTTTCATAACGGGCTAACACTTTGAGCACAAATGTTTCAAAAAGTCATCATAAGAAGACCAAAAGACTGAAAAATCATCCATAAAGACTTCCACAAATCTTTCCACCATGTCGGTCAAAATAGCCACCATGTACCTCTGGAAAGTGACTGGTGCATTACAATGACCAAACGGCATTCGCTTGAAGGCGAAAGTGCCATAAGGACAAGTAAAAGTGGTCTTCTCCTAATCTATTGGGCATATGACAATCTGGTTGTACCCCGAATAACCATCAAGGAAGAAATAATATTCATGCCCCGCCAATCTGTCCAACATTTGGTTAGTGAATGGAAGTGGAAAGTGGTCCTTGCGGGTTGCTTTGTTGAGCCTTTTGTAATCCATGCAAACTCTCCACCCCGTCACGGAGCGAGTAGGAATTAGATCATTTTTCTCATTCTCTGCCACAGTCATCCCCCCTTTTTGGGCACGCATTGCACTAGGCTTACTCAGTTGCTGTCAGAAATAGGAAAGATAATACCTGCATCGAGCCACTTAATTACTTCCTTCTTCAGGACCTCTTTCATAATGGGATTTAATCTCCATTGCTACTCAACACTGGGGCGGTGTCCATCTTCTAGAAATATTTTATGCATGCATAACGATGGACTGATTCCCTTGATGTCAGCAATTGTCCACCCAATAGCCTTTTTATGCTTGCGAAGCACTATGAGCAATTTTTCTTCTTGTACATTAGTCAAGCTGGATGAGGTAATCACTGGCAATGTCTCATAGTTCCCAAATAAGTATAGCGCAGATGCACTGGAGGGGTCAGAGTGACAGGCCTGTCCAACTCCTCAAATCTTCCAAACCCATGGACATAACTGTAAGACATGTCAAGTACGTGTTCAATTTCTCCCATCATCTCATCTTCATTGTCTTCTTCATCCCCAATCAAAGCTCGTTCAAGAGGTTCTATGGGGCTCATATAAGGCACCAACGGCGTAGCATCACTTTTCACCACATAAATCATGGATAGCTCTTCATAGTGGGCTGGCAATCTGTGTGTTTTATACACATTGAATACCTCCACGCGATCACCTATTCTCATCGTCATCTTTCCTTCGCATACATCAATAATAGCTCGGCCCATGGCTAAGAATGGACGCCCCAAAATAAATGGGACTTCCTGATCAGGCTCGTAGTCCAAGATAATGAAATCGGCAAGGAATATGAAAGAACTCACTTGAACTAACACATCTTCAATCACTCCCTCATGATGAGCAAGGGTGCGATCAGCCAGCTGTAAGATTACCGTGGTTGGGCGCGGCTCACCCAACCCTAACTGTCTGAACACAGATAGCGGCATTGAATTGATGCTCGCTCCAAGGTCACACAAAGCTCGCCCGACTGCATACTTACCAATCGAGATTTGGATAGTGAAACTACCCGGATCCTTCAATTTCTGCCTCTATGGTGGCTGGCTTCTCATTAAAGGTCACTTGTTTTCTCTTTTTCGACTGGACTTCTTCTAATTGTCTCCTATTCCTTAATGACACAGCATTAATGGATGCCTTAGGATTACCTTATTGTCACTTAAAAGAGCTCAAACTGGTCGAGTATTTTGGGCACTAGCAAGTTGTCTCATTTGTCGCTCCAAATCTATCATCGTTGCTGCTTGGGCCTACTGGTCAACCATTAATTTCTTCATCATCTCTGCTGCTTGGGCCTGCTGATCAGCCATTAATTTCTTCATCATCCCTTCAAGGTGACTCGTCGAGTTTGCATTTTGTTCAGCCTGAGGTGGTCTATATTATTGTTGAGGTGCTTGTGGCATGTACTGATTCTGAGCACCTTGGTTTCCACCCCAAGAGAAGTTTGGGTGATTCTTCTAGTTAGGATTATAAGTGTTCCCATACTGGTTTGTTTGGCCCCTATTTGCATTACCCACAAAATAGACAGACTCTGGATTAACTGGGCATAAGTCTCTCATGTGACCCTCTCAACATACTTCACAAAACAATTAAACATGTTGCACTGGCTGGGCTTGTTGCTTGTTAATAACCAAGGTCATCTAATTGACTTGGTTGGTCAATGTGGAAATCGGCGCTGATAATGTAGAGACAACATCTAACTTGACAACCCCTACAGATTTTTGCATTGTTGCCTGCCCATCTCTCCTTGCCAATCAGGAATGCTTTTGGAGAATCTGTTCAATAACGCATATATCTCATCAAAGCTTTTCTCCAACACTTGGCCTCCAGCTACAGCATCTACCACAATATTTGTCTCAGGATGGCCCTTCTATGAAAGTGTGAGCTAACACTTCGTTTGTCTTATTGTGATGAGGACAGTCTTTGAGAAGCCCCTTGAACCTCTCCCAAGATGAGTATAAAGATTCCCCGATTTCTGTTTGAAGGCAATTATCTCACTTCTTATCTTTGCAGTTTTTCCAGAAGGGAAGAACCTTGCCAAAGATTTCCTTGCCAGATCATTCCATAATGTAATAGAATTAGCTGGTTCTACCTTCGGCCATCGCTTTGCTACGCCCAACAGAGAGAATGGGAACAGTGTGAGCCTCACATAGTCTGGAGTGACTCCGTTAGTAATATAAGTATCACTAATCTCCAAGAAGTTCAGGATGTGCTGCTGTGTATCCTTCTGTGGAAGGCCCATAAACTGCCCATTCGCATGTAGTAGCTGGATCATGCTCTGTTTCAGCTGAAAATGCCCAGAAATCCTGGAGGTGACATTAGCAATGCTGGGCATCGCCACCTCCTGAACAACCATGTGTTGCTCCTCTGCCATGTTTACAAGAAATTGAACAAGTGCCTGAAGATTATTTGTGTCCCTTGCTTCCCTCAACCTCCTGTGAAATGTTCTCTCAGGTTCGGGGTCAAAGTCTTGAAGTCTATCCTGGCTTTTGACCCTTCACATCTAATCAAAGTTCCTGAGAGCAGATCAAAAATCAAGTAATGTTAAACTTGAAGAAATAAAGCAAAAACTAGAAATGTCAATATTCAAATCCCCGGCAACGGCGCCAAAAACTTGTTGCTCCAAAATGCACACGCAAGTATATGTGGTCGTACAAGTAATAAAATGATAAGTCGAGTGTCGAACCCATGGAGACTTATATTAACTACCCACTAAATTCACCAAGATTGTTATTCATTCGAGCCAATTCGAGTTCAAAAGTGCGATTATACTAAACAATAATTCTAACTAGTAACTACATTATCAAGCAACAAAATGATTGTTGTGTATTCAGAAGAGACAAATATTCCAGGGTTGTGATCGATTCACCAATCTTATTGTGTTCTAGTTAACTCTCCCTTTCATACAATTCACTCGTGGTTTCTAATTAATCGAACAATTGTTCTCGTAGCCTTCTCCCAAAGTACTACTCGCCTATTCAAAATAGATTAACGCCTATATTCCTATGAAATCAATCTATTAAGAACGCATTAAGATTGCGATATTTAATTGAGCATGATGACTAGGTATATTCTTATACTAACCATAATCCCCCCCCCGAGTTAAGATTGTGCTTTCTTCAATTCTTCTCTAATTTAAACATGGCTTTCCCAATAATAGAATAGATAGTAAATAGAACCTAACTGCTGGCCAGAATATTAAGCAATTAATCACAAAATTGAAGAAATAACCATATATTAGTGAATTATAATTAAGACTAAGTCAACGTTAAACAACAATATTCATGGCTAAATCACAACACCATAACTATAGGTTTTAGCCACCCATGATAATATCAATCAATTTCATAAGTGTTGGATAATTAAAGAAAAGATGAAGAAAACCGAGATCTCCTTGCTCCCGAATGTTTCTCGTGTTTATTTTTCCTTCAAAGTGGTGTCTCCCCTCCAAACATAGGCTTAGTCTTGCTTTTATACGCGTTGGGTAGGTCTAGGGCCGAAATAACCTTGTTCCGCACAAAGTTGGAGAAATTTCCGGCACCAGTGTCCCGGACAGTGAGGGGCCCTGGCGCTGGCTTGCTTGAGTATTCTGTAAATGGCGCTGCCTAGGGCATTGGAATTCAACATTTTCCCGTTTTTCTTCGTTTTGGCTCTAATCTCGCACCTTTCGCCCCCAATTGCTTCCAAATAATTCCTACACATAAAAACACCACGAATTAATATAAATCAATATATTTTACATCCGAAATCCATGAAACACGAGTAAAACATGAGGCGATATACATTGAAATATATATACTTTAAGATAAATATCAACACCCCACACTTAGACTCTTGCTCGTCCTCGAGCAATGGCACTATCAACTATACCCCAACTACGTACAAATCTCAACTATAGAGGAGCACTTAAAATTTTAACCATACACTCTACCCTTGACTATGATCGACACCGGCAATCAAGCACGAACATACAAAATTCACATTCTTCCCATGTGAAACATGCCCAAATATATCCATTTCAATTCAATCAATTCAAACAACCTTTCCATAACCAACCTACCTCAAGAGCCAACTTTTTACCCCTAAGCACCCTCAACTCGTGCATTCACCCAACAAGATACGTTTACAAAATTACCAATCCTTCATGAGATCATGTGCCCTCACCAACAAACAAAAGAGTGATTATAGAATAGTCCTCACATTCAAGTGTTCTTTTGAATATAATTTAATGACATCACACAATTGGACAAAATCTCACTCTCACAAAGAATTCGTGTGCATGCCATGGTCGTACCATAAGCTTGCCCGTAGTGTACATCTCTACTAATCTAAGCTAGCCAAATCTAGGATAAATTGGGACTTTAAGGTTGTAATATAGGCTAAGGGATGGGTAGGATATATTTAGGAATAGTGACTAACCCTCCTAAGCACTTTAAAACACTACACTCACAAATCGAGCATATATTCTGCTCAACTAATTCATCGCCACAAACCATATACAACATAGCCCTTTTTTCATTACGCACTTCTATACTCCCACTAGAACAAATTAGTAAGATTAGGAGGTGCATTCCTTTCACTCTGAGAGAGGATTACTANCTACTAATCTAAGCTAGCCAAATCTAGGATAAATTGGGACTTTAAGGTTGTAATATAGGCTAAGGGATGGGTAGGATATATTTAGGAATAGTGACTAACCCTCCTAAGCACTTTAAAACACTACACTCACAAATCGAGCATATATTCTGCTCAACTAATTCACTCGCCACAAACCATATACAACATAGCCCTTTTTTCATTACGCACTTCTATACTCCCACTAGAACAAATTAGTAAGATTAGGAGGTGCATTCCTTTCACTCTGAGAGAGGATTACTGCAGGCAGTTTGAGCGTCTTCAGCAGGGTAGCATGACCGTCACCCAGTATGAGACTCGATTTGTGGACCTAGCTTGCCATGCCATTGTTTTACTCCCTACTAATAGGGAGAGAATGAGAAGATTCATTGATGGGCTCACTTTTAGTATCAGGCTATAGATGGCCAAGGATACTGGAGATGATATTTCTTTACAGAGGGCCGTAGATATTGCCAGACGGATAATGATGGTTCGTGGGTAGGAGAGGGGGTCGGTGTCTAATAAGAAGCCTCGTCATTCCAGTGGTTTCATTGGTGCCTCATCTGGAAGCAGGGGTACTTTTGGTAGAGTCCATCGTCCTAGGCAATTTCAGTCAGCGCTTCAAGCATTCCATAGTGTTTCGGGTAGTCATCTCATTCTGGCCAGCCAACCTATAATGCACTGCCAGCTCCTATTAGTGCGCCTCCCATTCAGAGGTACCATCGTGGCAATCCTACCCGTTCAGGTCCGTTTCAGCTTCAACAACCACAGCAACAGGACGAGTGTTTTGAGTGTGGGGATACTAGTCACATCAGGAGGTACTGCCCGAGATTATTGAGCGGCATGCCGCAGTAGAGTTCTCGTGCCAAGGTTCCAGTACCGGTTGCTTCACCGCCCGCTCAGTCAGCTAGGGGCAGGGGTTTAGGCTGCCAGAGGTGGAGGTCAGGTCGTTAGAGGCGGAGGTCAGGTCGTTAGAGAGGCCAGCTAGAGGCTGTCTGAGAGACGGAGGTGAGGGTGGTGGTGCCCAACATCGATTTTATGCATTCCCAGCTGGACTTGAGGCTGAGTCATCTAATGTCGTTATCACAGGTATTGTTCCAGTTTGCCATGGAGATACTTCAGTTCTATTTGATCCGGGCTCTACTTATTTCTATGTGTCATCCTAGTTTGCTTCATATCTGGTTATGCCTCGTGATTATTTGAGTGCTCCTGTGTATGTGTCCACACGGGTGGGAGATTGTATAGTTGTAGACCGTGTGTATCACTCGTGTGTGATTACTAATGGGTGTCTTGAGACTAATGTAGATCTTCTACTTCTTGATATGGTAGACTTTGATGTTATTTTGGGCATGGATTGGTTGTTACCTTATCATGCTATATTGGATTGTCATGCCAAGATAGTGATCTTATCCATGCCGGGGTTGCCTCGATTAGAGTGGAGAGGGACTCATGGCTATTCTACCAGCCGGGTTATTTCTTATGTGAAGGCTCGGCGTATGGTCGAGAAGGGATGTCTAGCATATTTGGCTTATGTTTGTGATTTGAGTGTGAAGGTTCCTTCCATGGACTCAGTACCTGTTGTGCGTGAGTTTCTAGAGGTGTTTCCTATAGATCTGTCAGGGATGCCACCAGTTTTGGGATTGTATTTGGATATCTCTGTTTATTGGTTTATTTACTTTATTTCAGTTTATTCAGCTTATTGGTTAAAAATGACTTGAATTGTTAAAAATAGTTAATAACTATATCTAACGTTGGCTTGACTAGCAAGTGAAATGTTAGACGCTACCACGGTCCCGAGGGTAGGAATTTTGGATCGTGACACTTCTCGTCTCACATGTGCTTCAACGAGCGAGGTAAATTTCTCTACTCTTATAGGATCCGGCCATTCGCCTCGACAATATGGTAACACTACTCTTATGGGATCGGGTCGTTCTCCTCGGCAATATGGCAATACTATTCTTATGGGATCGGGTCGTTCACCTTGGCAGTATGGTAACACTACTTTTATGGGATCAGGCTATTCGCCTCGGCAGTATGGTAACACTATTATTATGCAATCAGGTTGTTCGCCTCGACAGTACTGAATACCATTATTCATATGTGATCAGGTCGTTCACCTCGGCAGCTTCGTGCTTAATAGTTGTGACTGGATTTGGTTTGGTTACAGTTGAGTTAGCATCTTCAAGGCCGGTTATGACATGTTTAGTGATTTGACATAGACTCATGTGTGGAATTACTGTAATTATTTTTACTTGCTTCGTTGCTACTTGTTGTACACTCACCATGTCTACTTTGTGTATTTCTATTCTTGTTTAACCTCTAGTAAGTGTCAAGTCTACCCCTCATCATTACTTCTTCGAGGTTAGACTAGATACTTACTGGGTACACATAGTTTTCCGTACTTACGCTACACTTCTGCATTAAATTTGCAGGTACTTAGACATGTACTACTAGTGGTCACACGAGCTTGTAGCTATACTCATTCGGAGATATAGTGGTGAGCTGCTTACCTTGCTATGATCTGCAGCACCGGAGTCTCCCTCTACCTTGTTTATTATTTCTATCTATTACCTTTCAGACAGTAGTTGTATTGATTTTGTATATTCTCTAGATTGTTCATGCACTTGTGGCACCGGGTTCTGGGGGCTTTTAGCATTTATGTACTGTTGTACTTATCCTGACTATCACTACAATAGATGTATTTCTCACTCTGGTATTAGAAAAGAGTATGTACGGTTGCATAAGTTCTTACTTCTTTCGTTCTTTTAGAAAGGATACTTTTGTTTTAAATGTTAAAAAGGGGTAACTAAATTGTAAGTTCACTTGTGGGCTTATCTAACGGCGGCGTTAGGTGCCATTGTGACCTATCATGGATTTTGGGTCATGACAGCTAAAGCCTTTTAGTTTATTTAACAAAATTTAAAATTTCACATACAAATATAAGTCTGTTGAAGAGCACCGAAAGAAGAGCAACTAATTTATACAACCACCTTCTAGGAAGGGTTCTATTCGAAATAGGCATCTAAGTAGCTAATTACAAGTATCATATTGATATATGTACTCTCCTATATAGCTTCTTCCTAACTTTTATATAATATCAACGGGAAGCTCCTCTGGAACTGGCAATGTCACTTCATGTTCCATGAATTCCATGTCGTCATAGCTTCTGGTGCAAAGTATCTCATTATATTCTTCTTCTTCCACTTGTGAAATTTTACTGGGTTATTGTTTGCTATTGATATAGTTCTGATTGATGAAACATATGGTGATTTTAACGAGAGGCTGGAGGTCTAGAGACAGACTCTTAAATCCAAAGGTTTCAAATTAAGCAGGACCAAGATAGAATACTTGGAGTGCAAGTTCAACAATGTTACCCAGGAAGTGGACATGCAAAATTCATCCCCGTGTCACTTGTTAGTTCCCCATTAGGATGAGAATTTAAAGCTTGAGAGATTTGACCCATTTGAACTTCGAGATTGCAGATTGATGTGTTGTGTGAGGCAAGTTGGGCATCCGAATCGGCATTCTTTTTCATCATTTGTTTGAACATATTTTTAATACGCCTCATCTCATTGTTTGAAGAAATCGAACCATGGGAAGGATAAGGAAGTGGGTTTCTTGGTTGTTGGTACATTGGGGGCCTTTGAAAACTCGACCCCTGGTTGCCTTGATTGTTGTTCCATCCGCCTTGATTGTTACCTCCCCAATTTTCTTGATTGTTGTTGTTATGCCAATTCTATTGATTGTTGCTTCCACTTTCATTTCCTTGATTATTAGAATTCCAATTGCCTTGATTATTTTGAGGTCGCCATTGTTGTTGTCTTAGGCCTTGGAAGTTGTTTCTTTGCCCTTGAAAATTATTCACATATTGCACTTCCTCTTCTTGTTCATTATAGGACTCATCTTGCTCAATCCACCATCTTCTTGCACATAGTTCTCCAATCGATTTTGCACTTGTGGACCCTTGGTCCTCCTCTTGTTCACCATCATGTTCACTCCTTCCATAGCATTGACTTGCTTAGGAGTTTGCACTTGATTTAGTTGAGCCTTTTCTAGTTGAGTAATGGTAGTTGTTAATTCGGCAATGGCTTGCCCATGGTCTTGCAATTCTTTGTGAAGGTGGATCATAATCGGGTCACCTTGTGGAACATTGGCCCGGGATTGCCAAGTCGATGACATATCCGCCATCTCATCCAAAATCACACACTCCTACGCATAAGGCGTAGTCATAAAGTTCCCACCGGCTAGGTGATTCACTACACACTAGTTAGTTGTGTTAATCCCACGATAGAAGGTTTGTTGAATCATGTTTTCCGTTATATCGTTATTGGGACATTCCTTGACCATAGTTCTATAGCGTTCCCATATCTCGTGTAGTGGTTCATTTGGCTCTTGCTTGAATGCCAAAATCTCATC
Organism: Nicotiana otophora; assembly: GCA_000715115.1. Lineage (NCBI taxonomy): Eukaryota > Viridiplantae > Streptophyta > Magnoliopsida > Solanales > Solanaceae > Nicotiana > Nicotiana otophora. The sequence goes on along the minus strand of AWOL01S0087767.1, from coordinate 936 downwards.
TTGAAGCATAGCCATATGCCCGGGAGAGAAGGACTTAGCAATGAACGTTTCCACCAACTCATCCCAAGTATGAATTAAATGGTTCAGAAATTGTTCTAACCAATCTAAAGCTTTCCCCCATAGAGAGAAGGAAAAAATCCTTAGCCTTAATGCATCCCCGACGATATTTGTTTGCTTGCTTACCCAACAAGTATCCACAAACCTCTTCAAATGTTTATAAGCATTTTGTGTTGGAGCACTGGTAAAGAATTCTCGTTGCTCAAGCAAAGTGAGCATCACATTGGTTATTTGGAAGTTTTTCGCCCTAATACGGGAAGGGACTATTGCACTAGCATAACCTTCGTTGGGAAATATCTGGTATGGAGCTGCTCGTGATGGAGGTGGGGGTGGAACGGGCACATTGTCATGAGGGACCCGACCTCGTCGATTGGCTTGAGGTTCAAGAGGTATCTCCTCAACTTGCTCATCCTCACCGTCAACATCCCCCAAAGGCACATTTCTGAAATCATTGTTCGCCGCCATGGTTGTACCTTAAATTTCTCACACAAGTTAGTAACAAGGAAGGAAAAGAAGACATTCCAATCCGCACTCAATAGTGAGTAGAAACGGTCATTGGACGAATAGTACCCAACAAGAGCGGGGGTCGATTTTCACAGGGAGTTACTAGGGGCGTTAGGAGTATACACTTGCCAAAAGAAAAAAGAATAACTAAATTGCACTTCCACAAAAGGTTTTGATTTCTATTTCTAATTTTACTCTAACAGTTATAAGCTAAGAAAAGAAACTAGAAGTGAATCAGTGTTTTTGGTGTTTTTCCAAATAATTAAAAAGCCTAGGGATTTGACAATAATTTAGGTTTTCGCCTAATGGTTAAACTACGTTAATACTTATTTTGTTGATTGGGGTGTATTATAGCTCTCAACTCTACGTTACCCA
>AWOL01S0087755.1:0-11122 GCA_000715115.1 Nicotiana otophora | reverse complement strand
GATGCCATGATCGAGGCTATGATCGAAGGACCGGACTCGATGCCATAATCGAGGCCATGATCCTAGGTCCCGGCTCGATCCTGTGATCGAAGCCACGATCGAGGTCTAATCGAGGGTTATGATCGAAGCCTGATCGAGGGTCATGATCGAAGCCTGATCGAGGGCCATGATCGAAGCCTGATCGAGGCCCAGTTCCGAAGTGCTGTGCAGTGTTATAAAAAGGGGACATTCGTCCTATTTGTCATTTTTGATGAACTTGAGTTTGAGTAGAGACGACTTTTGGCAGATTTTCAAGGGAAAAACATTTGGGTAAGTGATTCTAACTCGGATTTGGCCTACATATATAAGTATATCATTGTTGTCACCATAAATTAGTGTTTTGAGATTGAAATTTGAAAAAAACAAACATTTAGAAATCTCATAGAAACAAAATTTTGAGATTTCGGTATCGATTCGGAGTCGGATTTGAGTAAAATTGGTATGGTTGGACTCGTAATTGAATTGGTTATCGGATTTCATAACTTTCTCCGGATTCCGAGATGTGGGCCCCGCAGGCAAATATTTATTAATTTCGGATCTTTTCTTTAAAATGTAGTATTTTGTTATAGAATTGATTCCTATAATATTTAGTGATTATATCAAATTATTTAGGCTAGATTCGAGCCAGACGGAGTTGGATAATCGTGGAAAAGGCCTTATAGTGGACTAAATTAGAGCAAGACGAGGTAAGTCTCTTGTCTAATCTTGTGAGGGGGAAATTACCTCATAGGTAATTAAAAATTAAATAATAGTTGCTAATTGTGGGGGCTACGTACACACGAGGTGACGAGAGTCCGTTATTAATGCTAAAGTCCGGGTAGATTAGGACTCAAAGCATGCATTACTTGTGTAAACCGTATTCTTTGATTAATTAATATTAATTGATATATATGAATATATTGTGAATTGTTTGATAATGATATTAAAGGATGGAAATCTCATAGGCTTGATTTTCTATTTAAATCAATTAATTGTCAAAATAAATTATTCTCCTCCCACATTTATCTTATAATAAACATACTGTCCTTCCGAAGGCACATAAAAAAATGTCCTCCTTTCTTGTGGAGCGGGCCGAACGCCTCGGCAGGATAGATGCATCTATGGATCGCGCCGCACATCCCTCGGTAGTGTACACGATACTCTGGATCCGGCCATACGTCCTCGGCAGAAATCGTGCTTAATAATAATAATTACAAGATACTTTAATAATTTATTTCAGCTTGTGAAGCTAATTGATAAATTAAAAAATCCTTGGAATTTAATGAATTATTATTCTTGCTTGCTTATGAAATTAATTATTACTCGTGTAAATGAGATTTAAATTGATAAATTGGAATTTTTCTGAATTGAAGGAATTTAATTAATATATTGAGAATTGTTACATTTGAAGGAATTTGATTATTTCTGCTGATTAAATAAATTATTGTAAATTCTGTAAATCATGCTGATTTAAATATTCTAGTTATATTTCAGTTATTATTATTGACCCATAGTGAGTGTCAAAGTCGGTCATCTCGTCTCTACCACTTCGAGATTAGGCTTGATACTTACTGGGTACACGTTGTTTACGTACTCATACTACACTTGCTGCACTTTTTGTGCAGGATCTGAGACAGGTACTAGTGGAGGACCTATCATCACATACCCACGTCATCCCGAGGCATAGTGGTGAGTTGCCTTTCTGAGCCGTCTGCAACTACCAATGTCTCTTCTTATATTTATATTATGTCTATTTTATTTCAGACAGTATTTGGAGTTTTGTATAATCTATTAGATGCTCATGCACTTGTGACACCGGGTCTTGGCACACACACATTGGTAGAAGTTGGTATTTTATTATTTTTTTGGAATAAAAGTTTAACCAATGTACGTATGACTTATTAGTTGGCTTGCCTAGCTGTAGTGTTAGGCGTCATCACGACCTATAGGTGAAATTGGGTCGTGACAGAAATACTGATCGACTTTTATAACCTTAAATATTTGTATAATTTAAAGATATAATTATAAATCGCTAATTTTGCTTTTCATTTAAACTAGGTATACACTGAGGCTACATAGCCGACTTTGGTCAAATTCTTGTTTTGGACTCTATTTCTCGCTGCATACTTCTTCTTGCTAACCTACTATTTGTTGGACAACAATATGCCGATTTTGGTTAAATTCTTGGTTTGATCTCTATCGTCTACTTTTTCCTCCTAGCTTATTCCGTTTTTCACAACAAAACAATATGCTTCCTTATTTAATTCTCCAGTTTGTGTAGGATTCAGATTTATTGCTTGACTCTAGGTAGGAAATGAATAATCTAGTTATTTCTTTAAAGATGCCATTGTATTGTGATAATCATCTTAGCCAATTGCAACTTTTTTGCATAAATAAAAGTATAGTTAGCTCTCTCTCTCTCTACATGCTCTCAGCTCACGTTAGTTAACATGCGCTGAACTTGCTCATCCATGGCGAGAGGGAGGGGAAGAGGACGTGGAAGGCCCAAAAAAATTGTAATCACTAATGTAGGAAGCTCTATCAGCTCATGAAGTCAAGCGAAGGGGGATAACAAAGAGAAAGCTATACAAACACCAGATCTAGATCTAAAATCTGATACTAGGGCTCAATGGAGGAACATAGGAGGTGCGTCTAGCTTAGGATTCTCGAAAAAGCTAGACCTAACAACACCTCCATCGGCTACAACTCGTCCACAATTGGAGAATGCAACAAAGGAACAATCAGTGCATGCAACAGTAACTAATGAAACAGTAATAGCTGCTGAGGAAGATAGAGATTCAACAAATCCTGTACCGGCTACAAAAGATATAGATCCTAAACCATGGTCTACTCTATTTTAGAAGAACAGATCTGCAGCAAATGGTATGTCTCTATCTTATATTCCTCCACAAATCTTCAATGGCAAATAATTGTACAATTGGACAAAGACGAGGTTGAATCTGAGACTGAGAAGTGAAAATATGCTCTAATTGTATACATTTTGGGTGAGACTCCGGAATATAACACTATGAAACGATATATCAGTGTTAATTGGGCAAACGTTAGAGAACCAGATGTGTTTCTGCATGAGGAAAGATACTACATTATCAGATTTCACACGGAGGTTGACATGCAAGAGATCTATTATGATGGACCTTACTCCATTAATAATAGGCCTATGATTTTGAAGCCTTGGACCTCAAATTTTGATTTTAATGAGGAATTTCCCACTGAAATTCTCCTGTGGGTTAAAATTTCAAAATTACCTATGAACTATTGGGGAGTTGATTCTCTGAGTAGAATAGCTAGTGATATTGGGACTCCTATATTTGCTGATGAATGTACAACTAAGAAAACTAGAGTGTCCTTTGCTAGAATATTGATAGAGGTTACTGTGATTAAACCACTACTAGATGAGATCTGTTTTATGGATCCAAAAGGTAGACAATTTATGCAGGGAGTTTATTATAAGTGGAACCTGAGTTTTGTGATAAATGTCAAAAGGCTGGCCATACATGTGCTCCTTGTAGAGGCACAAATAAGCAGGAACCTAAGCAACATGTCTAGTAGAATGGGAAAATAAGGGAACCTAAGAAAGTGACCATGGAATGGAGAACCAAAGGCCATGTTCAGAAGTTTGATGCCATGCCTGTACAACATACACCAGTTGAGCAGCAGGGTCAGCAGCAAGCACCAGTTGAACAACAGATGTCACACTCTGCTTCTCCAAGTAGCATACCAGCAATTAGCCAAAGGCAATACAACAATAGTCCAATTGAGGTTATTCCCAAAGAATGCCATCGAGGAAAACAAGTGAAAAGCAGTCCTGACTTTAACTTAACAAATTCTCCTATGCTATCTGCAATAAGAGTGAAGAATCCTTTTGAGGTACTACCATGTGGAACTGGAGATTTGCAGCAATTACCCCCTGACAAGGGAAGATGTGATTTAACATGCTGATTAACTGGCTATTCTGGAATATGAGGGGAGTCAATAAAAGGTATAAGCATAAAGAGTTGCATAAATACATCAGAAATAAAAATATTAAGTTAGCTCGCTTGATGGAAACTACAGTAAAAGAGCGTAATTTCAAGAGAGTGATCAAAGCTATTGTACCTGAATGGGAAGTGTTTACCAATTACCAGTATGCTCAAAATGGTAGGCTGTGGGTGGTATGGGATACAAGGTGGTATACTATGAGTTTAATAAAAGCTGGTGTACAGTTCTTACATTGCCAGCTAAAAGATAACTTAGGAAAAATAGATTGCTTAGTGACTGTAGTCTATGGATATAATACAGTTGAACAAAAAAGATCACTCTGGAAAGACATGCATAGTTTGGCTGCAAACATAACCACACCTTGGATAATTTGTGGATATTTCAATGCAGTGTTATATCCTCAAGACAGAGTGATGGGCAATCCTATAACATTTGAAGAAACTCAAGATTTCTCCAAATGCATTCAGGCTCTGCAACTGAATGAACTGATAAAGAAGGGAGATTATTACACTTGGTCAAACAAACAGTATGGACCAAATAGAATCAGTAGCAGAATTGATAGTCTTTGGAAATTTTGAGTGGATGATGCAATGGGGGCACGTGCAGACTGAATATGATCTACCCCAAATGTCTGATCACTCACCTATGCTACTATCAATCTCCACAATTACTAGTCCTGGTAAAACTCCTTTCAAATTCCTAAATGTCTGGGCAGATCATGATAGTTTTCTATAATTAGTGCAGGAAGTATGGGATCAAAATATAATAAATTGGAGAATGACGAGTATTTGGCTGAAGTTGAAAGCTTTAAAGCCTAGACTCAAGGCTTTAAACAATGAGGAATTCAGAACTATTACTGCCAATATTGATAGGGCTCGAGTGGAACTTCAATATATTCAGGAGAAGACTGTAACACAGTATAATGACTATCTACTGGATCATGAGAAATCCATTCTTCATCAATTGGAGAAATAGTCCCTTATAGAGGAAAGTGTCGTAAAGCAAAAGTCAAGAGATAAGTGGATTAAACTTGGGGATTCAAATACCAAGTATTTTTCTTCTGTACTGAAGGAAAGGAATCATAAGAACAAGATTAAAGGACTCATATCTCTAGATGGATAGAATTTAAATGATGATGAGAAGATCAAATATGAAATCATGAAATTCTATAAATCCCTGATGGGATCTACTGCCCAAACTCTACATGCCATCAACAGAGAGATCATGAAGCAATGGCCTACACTCTCCCAGTAATAAAGAATTCAGCTATGTGCAGAAGTCACTGAGAAAGAGATACTTGAAGGATTACAGAGTATTGGAGATGACAAGGCACCGGGGGTGGATGGTTTCAATGCCTATTTTTTCAAGAAAGTTTGGCAAATTATCAAAGAGGAGGTCTGTGAAGCTGTTAAGGAATTTTTCACCACTGATAGAATGTATAAGGCAATAAACTGTACTACTATTACACTGATACCAAAAGTTGATAAACATGTCACTATGAAGGACTTTAGACCTATTATTTGCTACACTTTACTCTATAAGCTCATCTCTGAGGTGCTAGTAACAAGATTGCAGAAGATTATTGCATACATTATCAGTGAAAACCAGACAGGTTTCATCCTTGGGAGAAGAATTGTAGATAACATTCTCCTAGCCCATGAATTGGTAAAGTCTTATACTAGGAAGCACACCTCTGATAAGTGTATGATTAAGATTGATCTACAAAAGGCCTGTGACTCAGTGGAGCAGATATTTTTGGAACAAGTAATGGATAATTTGGGATTCCCTGTATAATTTATTGGCTAGATTTTAGAATGTGTCAAAACAGTCAACTATACCATATTGATCAATGGAGAGACCACTGTTCCATTTGATGCAAGAAAGGGACTTAGACAAGAGGATCCTATATCCCCTTTTCTATTTGCTATTATAATGGAGTATCTAAGCAGAAGTCTCAATGGATTGAAGGAAGATAAAGACTTTAAATATCATCCAAAGTGTGCTAGGATGTGTATCACACACTTATGCTTTGCTGATGATCTAGTGCTATTTGCAAGAGGTGATTTAATATCAGTGGCTGCCATGCATAGATGCTTTAATCAATTTTCACAAGCATCAGGGTTGCAAGCCAATCTGGGAAAGAGTTCTGTATATTTTGGAGGGGTTTATAGTGCTGAAAGGAACAAAATTCTACAACATATGGGATATGGACAAGGGAGATGCCTTTCGAATACTTAGGCATACCATTATCAACTAAAAAGATCTCAATGATCCAATGGCAACCTCTTATACAAAAGATAGTGGCAAGGATATCTTCATGGACAACTAAGAAACTATCCTATGCAGGAAGAGTGTAGCTGGATGATCAGACAAACTTTCAATGCTAGACAGATTGGAGTCAGGTACAGAGGAACAAACATGAAACTAGTATGATTAGGCACATATATTTACAGCTACTTGGACAAAGACCTCGGGTGATGTGGAAATATTTAATGTTTCAGAACATTGCGAGGCCTAAAGTACAGTTTACCATGTGGATGTTACTACATGGAAGGCTTCTCACTACAGATAGACTGAAAAATAGGGAATGACAGTGGATACACAATGTGCACTATGCCACAATCATGAGAAAAATAGGGAACATCTGTTTGTCAACTGTGAATATATCAAGAACCTGTGGGGGGAAGATCATGCAATGGATGCAATATGAATATAGAACTACACAGTCCTGGGAGCAGCATCTTGAATGGAGTTTTCAGCATGCTAAAGGCAAGACCAAAAGAGCAAAGATATTCCGGATGGTATATGCAGAAATATCACATGAAATTTGGATTGAGAGGAATCTGAGGATCTTTGAGAAAAGGGCTCGAGACTGGAATACTATTGCACGTGAGGTAGCATACAAATGCGACATTAGAGCTACTACTGGCATTCAAAGATTAGTACATAGTTATATTTTTGTTTGAGTGTATAGAGTTTCATACTAAATATGAGATAGAGTTGTAATGAGATAGCTAGCTGTGTAAGCGATGCTATGGCTTTGTACAGTTTTATCGGTGATTAATATAAACATGATTAATTACCAAAAAAAAAAGATGCCATTGTTCCGCATTATTCATTATTCTCTACGGGTATTGGTGTAGAAAGAAACAAATTTCTCCAAAGGTATTATTAGTTCTCTCTAATATTCTCGTTTTTCGCAAGTGAGTAATGCTTTAGTGTCATGTATGAATTAGAGAGAAAAACAATGACATTTTAACTTTTATTGTAATTATTTTTTTGTCGTACTTTTTATATTTTGTCATAGTTTTTTTGTTTTGGATATCAAAATCTTTTATATTGACGTAATATTTAAGTTTAAATTGTATACCTTTAGAGATCAATGGTCTCTCTTATTTCAACTAATGTTAGTGTAACAATATTAATTTTCAGCATTACCTTTAGAAAAACTTTGCCTGGGGCAATGAAACAAAGTGGTCCAATGCCCTTAGTAATCGAGAATTTATATGGTTTAAAACTTCAAGAATCCGTTGGTCATCGTATGCAAAAAGAAACTTAGAATTTGATTGTTTTTAGACTTCCTCATAAATGCATATTAGGCAAAGGGTCAATACATTATTTGTTATATCGAGTATTCTAATATCGTAGAGATAATATATAGATTATTCAACCAAATTAGATATTGTTTTGCAGCTGTTGTGTATTGAGCATTTTGTTAGCTTGTAGACAATATTAGATAATATTTTACAGCTATTAAGGGTTATTTTATTATTTATATCTCTCTTGTTAATTTAATTTGGTGTCCCTTCATATAAATAATTAACTAAACCATCACGTGTCATTATTAACGTGTAACGCATGTTCATAGAACGAATAATTTATGCTAAATGTTGAACGACTAAAATATCCTTCAGACTTTGATAGACTTTTATACCCTTAAATATTTGAGTTAAGGTAGATATGATTGTAATATTTAAAGTACTACTCAAGCATAGAATTCTTTCCCGATTTAAACTCCACATAGAACTACTTGTAAATTCCTACTCTACCAATATCGAGAACTTCTAATTCAACTAAAAATTGTAACATTGAAAATAATTATGAATTTGGACAAACTTCTAACACCAATCAAGTTCCAACTTTTCATCTATTTGCCATATACTATATGTGTTCTACTCAACGTGAAAGTTCCATCCGACATGGACAAAAGCACTTTGAAACACATATTGACTTGGAGAAGGAAACTTGGTACAATCTATATATGTTTACTTCAAACAAATTAGACGGTATTTATTGCTTTAGAATATCAATCTTCTAAAGCTAATTTTTTAATTTTGTTCGTTACATAATTTTCTCTCAAAAATTACTTTTATGTGTCTAACTCAATAGGATATGATGTAAACGAAGCATCAAACTTGCATAGGAAGGGAGCGCACAGTTATCCGTAGTACCATTTGAGCTTTGGCTGAGTGAGTAATTTACTTCAACAACTTTGTGTGTTAAATTTGGTTAAGACTTTTTTCTCTTTATAATTTCATAACGAGTTCCTTCTCGAGATTAAAAATAAAAGGAACTGTAAGTTGTAACGATCAACGAATAATAAACTATTTCAACTTGGCTTCTTATTTCGGTGTATTATTTATCCGTCCTAATATGATGACATTCTTTAATAATACACTTTATCATCTGTTGTTGCACGCAAATGACATAAGTCTTTCTAGAGATAATATAATTTCTTAATTTCATTAATTTTCTCTTAAAGATTAACTTAATATATCTATCTAATGGATTCATGAAGTATATTAGCATGCAGTACATTGTTGTTGTTGTTGTTGTTGTTGTTTTAAAGATAATTTTAAAAAAAGATATCTTTTTTGTTTTGGGTGATCTTACGCTTCACTTTAACAGACCCAATGAGAATATCAGTATAAACTTTTAGCATAATTCTGCAAATTGGGCTTGGAGGATATCAGTTATCCAGTTCTCTTTTCTGCTACAAAAATTATGTTATCATACATTATTTCCTTCTTAAAATACTTGTACAAAAAATCTTCTGGAATCAAGAATTTCTCTCTTTTAAAGAATTTTAGAATATAAAAACCTAAAGAAAGTAGTCCAAAGACCTCATAAATCCCATTCTACTACATATGTATTGTCATGACCCAAAACCTAACCCGTCGTGATGGCGCCTATCATGGTACTAGGCAAGCTGACCTTTCCAAAATACTTTCAAAATTTAACAGAAATGAATTAAGACGTTTAAAATAATCGGAGTTTTTCATAAAAAGGGGTTAAACCCAATTAAAACATAAGTGCGAAAAAAATAGCCCGACATCGGGGTGTCACTAAGTCACGAGCATCTAACAACCAATATAGAGATAGAGTCTACTACAGTCTGTGCCAAATGCCAAAATAAGAGAGAAAAGATAAAAAGAAATGAGAAACAAGGACTATGGACGTCGGCAGCTACCTAGTAAGTCTCTGATAGTCAGCTCGCGCACGAACTCAGCGACTGCCAGAACCGTACACACCTGGATCTGTACATGAAGTGCATGGTGTAGCATGAGTACAACCAACTCAGCAAGTAACAGAATTAAATAAGGAACTGAGAAGCAGTGACGAGCTATAAAAATACAGTTCATTTCAAAGGTTTTCAGGAAAGAGTGAACATGCTTTCAGTTCCGGTGGCGTAAGTCAAATCAGTTCGAGCTCAAGTAAAACAGATATAAATCTTCCAGAAATTTCACCACAACAACAGATAACAACTAAGTGCAACAATAAATAAAAGCAAGTACAGCCTCTCAAGGCAGCAGTCACTCAACTCATCTCAACAGCTCATACTCTCGGCTCTCAGCCCTCAATACACACTCTCAATAGGTACCTGCGCTCACTGGGGGTGTGCAGACTCCGGAGGGGCTCCTTTCAGCCCAAGCACTATATCGTTGCGGCGTGAAGTCTTGCCCAATCATATAAGTAGTCATAAGGCTCGTTGCGGTGTGCAACCCGATCCACAATCTATAAATAGCCATAAGACTCATTGCGGCGTACAACCCAATATGTATAACCTCACATAGCTCACAGCTTGACACTCAGGCCCTATCTCAGTCAGTAACCTCTCCAGCCCCTCGGGCTCATAGAATATCATAATAATCAGCCCAAACAGAGAATACAACAAGAATCAACAAGAACTGAGAGGGAATAGAGATGTAACACACAAGTAGGACTGTGTGTAATAACCCGGCCGGTCGTTTTGAATATTATAACCCCGTTCCCCCATTTACTGCTCAATTTATGTCTTGCAATTGATTTATGACTTATGGGGTTAGTCTCATAATTGAAAATTTAAGTTAGAAAAGTGGACCGGATATGAAACTATGTGTAAACGACCTCAGATTTGAATTTTGATGATTCCAATAGCTCTGTATGGTGCTTTTGGGCTTAGGAACATGTTCGGAATATTATTTTGAGGTCTGTAGAGGAATTAGGCTTGAAATGCCAAAAGTTTAATTTTTGAGAAGTTTGACTGAGGGGTTGACTTTTTGATATCAGAGTCGGAATCTGATTCTGAAAAATGGAATACCTCTATTATGTGATTTATGACTTGTGTGCAAAATTTGAGGATAATCAGACATGATTTGATAGGTTCTAGACTCGTTTGTAGAAATTAGAAATTTCAAAGTTCATTAGGCTTGAATTGGGGTGTAATTAATGGTTTTAGCATTGTTTTAGATGATTTGAGGGTTCGACTAAGTTTGTATGATGTTTTAAGAGTTGTTGGTATATTTGGTTGAGGTCCCAAGGGGCTCGAGTGAATTTCGGATGGTTAACGCGTTGGATTATAGACTTGGAACTCTGCTGGAATTTTTCTGATGCACCATCTGGTTTCCTTCATCGCGTTCACGAAGAGGAACAGAGAGGCTGGCAATATTTGCTCTTCGCGTTTGCAAAGACAAGAATGCGTTCACGAAGGGTGGACTGGGTGTGCATCGCGAACGCGAGAGGTGTTACACGTTCGCAAAGAAGAGAGGAAGCAGCTGAGCGACCCAGGCAATTGGTCTATGCGTTCGCGTAGGGGGTGTCGCGTTCGCGTAGTGAGGGGGAACGA
>AWOL01S0087750.1:0-22875 GCA_000715115.1 Nicotiana otophora | reverse complement strand
GGGGGGGGCAACTAAGAGCATAACTCCACGACGTAGTATGAGCTACTATAGAGAAATTATTGGGATAATCTATGTTTATGTATAGAGTAGGTTAGGATTAAAAGAATTTAAACAATTTGTCTTATATATGACTAAAAAGTAAAATTTATAAAAAGAAAACCATCTGAAGTGGAAAGATGCCATATCATCAACATTCTTTTTATCTAATTTTTATCTTCATTGCCAAACTATATATAATATTTGATTTATGTATTCAAAAGGATACTGGTGCTTCTACTTCATGTATTTGCGTAATGCCCTGTCTATTTGTCCTATTGGTCGTTCATGATATTAATAAGTTAAAGAAGAAAATACTAAATTGGCGAACTATTAAATTTGCAATGATATATTATAAAGAACTACAAGCCACTATAATCTTCTCTATTATATTTCTTTAATATGGGAAAATACTCGAAAGCATATATTAAAGTACATCCATATTTTAATTACTGCATCGGTTTTATTTTATATAATATTGTATGATTAGACCGGGGCGGACACACGTGGTGGCAAGCGGGTTCAACCGAACTTGCATCATCAAAAATTAATATTGTGTATACGAATAAATTAGGATTAAAGTTGCGTAAATTTTGTATAAATATTTTATTTGAACCCACTGACAACTACTATTTTATGACTAAAGTTATGTACTTCTAAGATTGAACTCGCTTGCACAAAATCCTGGGTCCACCACTGTGATTAGACATAAAATTTAAAATGAAGGACTTTAATACATTTCAAAAATATGTTAGAACTTAAGATCTTAAATATAACACTTTATGACTATAAGAGCATGTTACAAAGTAAAATAAAAAATTAGTTATAGATTTTTTTCACATATAAATATATATTATTCTTATCGAAACTAACTAAAAAAGGGTGAGAGATCCCGAATCATATCCATCACTTGTCCAGCATAAACAAATGGTAAACAAATAAAATTTTAAACTGTATGCTAATTGTTAATTAATAGCTAGGTACCTAAATTTTAAAAGTTAGAGTATCATCTCATATGCATTTGACCAATGTAACACATATACACATCTAACTTCTTAATTCGTGGTTTATTGTACATAGGAAACACACCATGGGTGTTTTTCTTATTTGTCACAACTGAAAACAGTACAAGAATACTTCTGATATATATATATATATATGGAGGAAGAGGGTGACACACCAGCACACCTCGATCGAAACGCTATATATATATGTATGTATATTTAGAAATTTGGATAAATAAATAAAGTGGTACCCAGAATAATAAATGGCTGCTTGGTGCCATTTGCCCAAGGCTTAATGTTTCGCCCTTTAGGACGCGGGATCGAGTTTGCTACACGAGATTCGTTCTCCTTTTTTAATTTTGCTGCTGACTCTTTTTCCTTGTGAGTTCCTATCGACTTTCTTAATTTTATATATTCTTTCTTCTATTTCATAGTTTTTAGTGTTCTATCAAGACAAAAAAATCTAGTGGTTACTAAATAAGTTTTTGCTTTGAGTATCTAAATATGCATCTATAGCGAGTTTTAGTTCTATTTGCCAATCTTTTAGTCAAACCATAACTCCATAATATGAGAATTCATCGAAGACAATTGTAAATGAATAATACTAATTTTTTGTTGATATTAGTTATATTATCGAAGTTTTATGCTTTGCTCACCATAATTCTTAAATTATTTTATTTGATCAATTTGTACCAAAAGACGAATAATCCGAATCGAAACTAAGAAGAGATCAAGTCAAAGTCCAAAGTAATACGACACCCGCAACCTTGAAATCCTGAATCCTTCTCTGAGAACAATTGTTTATTACAAGATTGGCATGACTTGTCTCCGTGTGACCTACAGGTCACAGATTCGAGCAATAGAAGCAGACACTAATGTTTGTATTAGGGTAGACTGTCTAATCACACTTCTTTGTGTGCGGTCGAACCTCTGATACTGACTACTTTATTCATGCTGCCTTTTTTATTATTTAATATTCTTAGTAAAGAACAAACATTATCTAATAATTTCCCAAGTTGGAAAGTTGAGACAAGATTAGGGGTTTATGATCAGTTGATGTTTTGGTGAATGTTTGGTCTACAATTGTGCTTCTAAATTAGTTAAAGGCCCTTAATATATAATGACTTTTGACCAACAAATTAGGTGCGGTTGAATGAGTCTTAAACCATGACATGAGCATTAAGGCGGGCCAAAATAATAATTGTGCTTCTAAATTATTTAAAGGCCATTAATATTTAATTATCTTTTTTTTAGTTCGCCGGAGAGTTTAAGGTCCAAATGGCACTGTTACGAGTTTCAGTTGACTTCAAAGTTGGATATTTTCATTTTTTTAATTTTATATATTACTTCGAGTGTAACTTTTATATATTTACATTGTAAAAAAAATAATTGCTCATGATAAGTGAAATTAATATCTTAAAATATAAAATAGTTTACTTATTACAATCGGCTAAAATAAATAATAAAGCAATCAATCAGTTAGGTATAAATTAAAGGAAAAATGCATAAGTACCTTCCTAATATATAGCCGGATTTTCAACTACATACTATATCTTTGCGGGGATCTTATTAGCCCCTGAACTATTTTTTAATGTGTAGTTGGAAATCCGGCTATAGGTCACGGTACTTATGCATTTTTTCTAAATTAAAACATATTCTTTTTAGGGATTAATAGACTCGTGAATATGGAGAAGATCACTAGAAAAAAAATCATTTTGTTTGAAATAGTTTTTCCAACGTTTGCCTAATTTTTTTCTTTTTAAGATAACAAATTCCGCTTCTTTTTTCTTATATTTCTTATTTTAAAATCTTATTTGGGTCATTTTCCAAAAGGGAAGAACAATCTATAGTGCAAAGATGGACAAGAAGAAAATCCAAGGAGTAGTGGATAGGCTGACTAATTCCCTTTGACATCGATTGAAATATTTATAGCGATGTTTTTTGTGATTTCATTCTTTAACTAAAGATTTTAATGACATATTTTAACATGTCATTAAAGATAAGATGTAAAATTTAGAGTGAAAAAACTTTCAACTATAGAAAAATGTCAACAAATTAGATATGACATAACTCAACTCTACATGTACTTGAATTAAGTGGGCATTTGGACATGAGATTTATTAAATTCCGGAAAAAAGTGAAAAAAATAGCATTTGAAAAGTATAGTTGTGTTTAGACATGAATATAATTTTGAGTTATCTTTGAATTTTTATGAATAACTTGAGTGAAAATTTTGAAAAACAGTTTTTTGGAGTTTTTCAAATTTTCGAAAAATTTTAAAATCATATTTAAGTAAAAATTGAAAATTTTATAGCCAAATATTGATTTCGGAAAAAAGTAAAAATGTTTTGGTCAAACAGGCTCTTAACTTCTTGATTATTAGTTTGTCTTAGTGGGTTGATCGTTGTCCGACCCTTACATAATTGTTTTTATGTGTAGAAAATATATTCATGGGATTGACCTAACTTACAACAGTATTAGGGATTAATAAAAACCACAGAAGATAACATATTATTTATCTGATTTACGGTTGACACAACTAGGACTTTAGTCATATCAGCTGAATAACTGATTAGCAGGCGACATGATCAGAAACGGATCTAGAATTTGTAGAACATAGAACATGGGTGTGCTACTAAAAACAAGAGGCAATAAGATTTTTTTACTTTTCTTTTCCGAAAATATTTTGAAAACATTGTATGGTTATAAAAAGCAACCAATTTTTGGGCCATTTTTGAAGATGATTTTTTCAAGTTTCAAAAAGCAGCTTAGACAAGTTTTTTTAAGTTTTATACTCACAAAACTTCAACTTCTTTTCAAGTAAAATGCAAGTCCAGATACAATTTTAACTTTCAAAAATATTTTTCATCTCATCTTCAAAAACTTTTTTTTTCAAGTTTCAACCAAATATATGTCCAAACGCTAGCAAAATATTTAATAAGAACTGATCCTTCTTTATTTGGGTAGATAACTCAATATTCAACTAATTGCACCATTCAATACACATTTTAGAGCATGATATTCAACAAATAATATTAGATCAATTCTACAAAATATGTACGTAAAATATCTAGTTTAGAGGAAAGATTATGGGTTCGTGTGCATCATAATTTGGGCTTAAATCCAACCCTGAGCATGAGAAAAGAGCTTCTACTACGACTTTATGATGCATATATGAATTAAAAGTGAGACCCTGTTGAAACTATTGATTAAATAAAATATAAATAGAGAGAATAAATGTTATATGGTCCTAGCAAATCAAGTAATTTGAGATAAATTGTTGAAATTAACGAATTGACAACACAAGTCAAACTATTCCTAAATTTGTGGTCACTCAACTAAAACTTCAGATTCGCTGACTTTAAGTTCCAAGTATCAGTAGGTCAACTGCTTCATTCTTTTCTACTCTATCACTTCAAGGAAATTAATAAAAAGAAAATACTTAAATCAGATTGCAAATTTGTCAAAATTTTCATTTTTCTCAAGCGTGATATTAACAGTCTTCTTCAGATTTTTGGGTAATGAATAACTACTTTTTTCTAATTAATTTTTTTTTATAGCATATATTCAAGTATAAATAAAATGCTAAGAGCCCTTCTTTTTTTCCACATGGTGTCACATACTCTGTTCATGACTAATTTAGATTATGTAGGTGAAACGTTTCCATAATAAAGACTATTTCATTTTGGGGCTCGAATTCCAAATTTCTTAGTTTAGGATAATAAAATATACAATGTTCCTGAAATTCGGGTTCACGAGTCTAAACAATTTCAGCCATACAAATTAACAAGACTAAAAGTAAATATTACTGTCATTATTCGTCTTAAAACAGTTACGTGTCTGCCACATGAAACTTTGCCATTACATCCCTTTCTCTCAATATAATAAGCAACCATAAAAATCTATACTCATTCATTTAAACGAGTTAGATTGACTCGTCACTAAGTTTAAGAAATAAAAAGAAAATTTTTGAAATTTGTAATCTTAAAAACTTAAGGAGTAAAAGTTTTGTGGGGCTATGACTTTTATGTGGTTATAAAAACTTCTCATTAAGGGTAAATGAGTAAAATAAAGTGTTTAAAGTTGAATTATTTCTAAATTTAAAAATATATCATTTATTTTGAAACATACTAAAAAGGAAAGTACATCGTCTAATTTGAAACGGAGGAAATAATTTACTACTCTTTTCGTGTCAATTTATGAGTAACTTCAAATCTTTTACCTGTCTTTTAAATATTTTGAACCGTTAATATTATAACTTATAGTACTTTTTCTTTTACATAATTTTTAAATATATAAAATTTATTTCAAAAATTTAAAAGTTATATATTTGAAATTACACGATATTTGACTTTTGAAATATGAATTATGTCACGTAAATTGTTATCTAAAGTAACGGCGAAGAATATACATAAAATAATGTAGTAAGAGAATTCGATCCAAAAAACCTTTATCTTTTATCATAATTAATTAAATATTCTTCCCTCCTTTGCTTTGTCTAATCATCTTCTCCGAATAATGTCAACCAAATTCCAGTCCCAGTCCTCTCCCCCACCCTCCCATATATCTTTGTGTATAAATACAACTCTGACTTCAGAAGTTTATCAGTTTCATATATAATCAAACAATAAGTACCTAAGCTACCAAGAATTGAAGAAGAGAAAATCTTTGGATTTAATAGCAATTATAAAGTGGCTATGGCGGAAGAATTTCAAGTTGGTGTATGTGGAGAAAACAGTTGGTGGAATTCAACAAAAAATATTTTTGGTTTATCACCTAATTGTGTCTCTTCAATTTATGATCCTATTGGACACTTAATTTCATGGCCAATTAGTGATTTGTTGGATATGAAAATAAAGTCCAGTGATGATTCCACTCTACAAATATTGGGTATTGATCTTTCTTCACCATCATCAACACCTGATTGGAATCACTCACCGTAAGCAATTCCTATTTAATTTGTTCATCCTTTTTTTTTTTTTTTTAATTTTGGTTTTCTTAGAAGGTGGAAAGATTATAAAATAGTAGAGGAGAAAGATACTTCTTGAGCGTTTTTCTGTTCTACTATCCGGTATTAGGCTAAGTTTGCTTTAGAGTAACGGTAAAGTTGACTCTAGCCTTTAGGTCACGCGTTTGAGACGTGAAAAACAGTCATTGATGCTTATATTAGGGTAGGTTATTTACATCACACTCCTACATATATGATCCTTCCCTGAACCCTGCATGAATCCGAGGTGTTTTCTGTACGGTTTTTTTTACTATCCGGTATTAGGTACTATTTACTAGTTGTATAGGGCCCTCTGAATGGAAAAGCATGTTTCTACTGGTAAAACATTTCTCCATTCTCTAAGCTTGAACTCGAAAATATTCTGTTATGTTACTCTCTTATCTTTGTGGTCTAAAAGCATTTTATTAAGAGATTATCTTTGAAAGCATAAGGAAGTCAAATTTTACTGTTCCCCTATTTCAGTTTATGTGAATCTATTCCAAAAAGAATGTCTCCTTTTTAAATTTGGAAACAATTTTGCTTAAACTTATAATTCTACTCAAAAGCTTTTATAACCACATAAATACTTTGGGCCCCTTTTTGACTTGTTTAGGACCACAAATTTCAAAAGTTTTTATTTTTTTCCTAAATTCCGTGCCCAGTCAAACAGGTTCACGTAAATTGAAACTGAGGGTGAGGGAGTAGTTTGTAATAATAAAGTTTTTTCTTATATTCCTTTTTTCTTGGAATTATGCAGCAATGATAAGTTGGACAACACTTATCTTTCCATGCTACAAGAAGACCTCAATTCAAACCTGAATTACCAGCAAGAAAATGCGGTGAATTGTCCTAAGTTGAAGAGGAACTTTTCTAGCATAACTGAGGATTCTTCAACCAACTCTTTTAATAAACCAATGAATCAAGATTTCACTTACTACTCAGAATTGCTGCAAACACTGTTTGATACTGATCCTGATCAACAACCTCAACAATCTTTTTATACAAACAACCAGCCAATCAATTGTACATCATCCACAAAGTATAAGCAAAATTTGGATGATTTTGCACCTTCTTTGCCTACTCACTTGTTAAAGCCTTCAAGTGAAATCCGCGCAAGTCTTCCTAACTTATCCTCTAAGGTAAGTACATGATATAGTTTGATATTTGAACTTATATACACGGACAGTGTAACAACTTCCTTTTACGTAGTTAGTATATATTATTTTAACCTATTGTAGCAATTAACCTGACTAAGAGAATATATATTAACAATTCTTGGTATGTACATCATATAATTTGAGCAATTTATCTTATATACTGTGGTGTGGCAGTAAAATGAACTTCTTTTACAATATTAGTGTAGTTTAACATGTTGTCGTGATAACTGATAACCATACTATTAACTTTTTTATTTTTTTGCAAGAGAATATATATTAACAATTCTTGGTATAACTTTTCAGTCTAATATTGAAGAAATC
Source organism: Nicotiana otophora (assembly GCA_000715115.1). Classification (NCBI taxonomy): domain Eukaryota; kingdom Viridiplantae; phylum Streptophyta; class Magnoliopsida; order Solanales; family Solanaceae; genus Nicotiana; species Nicotiana otophora. The sequence continues at coordinate 15,370 of AWOL01S0087750.1, read as the reverse complement.
CCAGAGTCGACCTCAAGTTCACTATCTAAGAATAGCAGCAATGAACCATCATATAAACGACCTCGAATTGAGACACCATCACCATTGCCAACTTTTAAGGTATACAATATGTTTTTTAGTATAATTTTTTATTAAAGTCGTGGAAGTAATAGCTAATGATTGCATTAGGGTAGGCTATCTACTCACCCTCCTTGAGGTGCGATACTTCGCTAGACCCTGCGTGAACGTAGGATGTCTCGTGCATGGCACTGACTCTAAGGATCAAATTTTACACTTTTTCTTTTATAAGCAAAATGATTGTTGTCCAAGGTAAAGGATGAGAATTTAATTTTTAGCATTGTTATTAGGTCAGAAAAGAGAAAATGGGGGACCGAATAACTGCCCTCCAACAATTGGTTTCACCTTTTGGAAAGGTAAATATTTGGATTTTTTTACTTTTTGGAAGAGCATTATTGCTTCTTTTTCTGTTACACAATTATGAAAAATGATGATGTAGTGCTCAATTTTCATATTTAAGCTGTTAATAACCTTTGGTTTTTGCTTGTTATCTTAGACTGATACAGCTTCAGTTCTCCAAGAAGCTATTGAGTACATCAAGTTTCTTCATGATCAAGTCAATGTACGTACTCCTTATTATAACTCCACAAAATATCTTCTTAGTAAATCACAAAATATTCCAATTAACATGTTGTTTTGTGATTTCAGGTTTTAAGCAACCCATATATGAAAAAAGGATCACTCACTCAATGTCAACAGGTAGAAATCTTGTAACTCCTATGTTGATCAATTATTAGATACGATTTATGGAAAAGAATTAGAAACAAGAAACTTAAAGTATTTTTAATTTATTTTTTTTGAATTTAACTTTATTTGAACTGACAGTAAAAAGAATTTTTGAACTATCAGTGCATTTATTTACATGTTATATAGAAGGTAACTTGTGTTACTTTTTAGGTTACTAATTCAATTTTTTTATGGATAGTCATATATAGTTATCTTTTAGGTGATATAATAATATAATTTTTTTTATATTGTCAATATATAGAAATTAAACTCATATTTTATTGACTACTGATAGGTCAAGGAACAAGAAGGATTAAAACAAGAATTAAGGAGCCAAGGACTGTGTTTAGTACCAATATCAAGTACTTTCCCAGCAACAGCTGAAACTACTATGGATTTTTGGACACCAAAATTTGGAGCAACATTCAAGTAGAGACCAATCAAAGAGGAGAAGTTCAAAAAATATTGTAGAAATTTATGATCAACAAGTGATTTAATTTAACCAATTTATAAAATAATATTGTGGAGAAGATTAAGGATCACACAATATTTGTGTCTTGAGCTAGAAAGTTGGGAGAAAACAAATCAAGGAAAAAGTGAAAGGAAAAGAAGTAACCATAAAAAGGAAGACAGCCAAATGCTGGGCCATCTAAAGGCAGATCAATGATGTGTAGACTAAGGAAATGATTAATTTAGAGGATAATGTAGAGTTGTAAAAAGAATAATAATGTGGGTTAGGAATAGGAATAGGAATAGGTGCTAAATTTGGCTGATGCTTTTTTCTAGATTAATTAATTTATTATGTTTCTGGTTTGACGTTTGTTAAGCAAATAGCACATTATTAGGGACTTTTGTTCCTGTTTCTGTATTTATTTAGGGTAATGAGCTATTGCCAACTTTTTAATACAATACTGCAAATATCAACGGAATTTTATATACAAGTCTGCAGTAGCAGACCTAGAAATTTTAAATTGTGGGTGCTTAATTTTTCTCTCTCTACGGTTGCTATTGAGATTGGGTACTCACTTAATATATTTATAGGAATTACTAGTTTTTCTATATAAATAATAATGTTTGGTTCCAAAATTACTGGATGCTTGAGAACTCATAACATTAAATGTGGGCCCGTCATTAGATGGCATTCATTAAAGTGAAAATATCATAACCATGTTCTTTAAATTCGTTTATTTTCTTAATGAGTGTGTCAAAATCATAAAATACCATAGTCCACGTACAAAAACCTGATAGAATAAAACTTTTAAAGATTTTTTCCTATTTAAGCATATCTTAAAAAATGCGAAGCTTAAAATCGAATCCCTTGACAACGGTTGAAAGCTTTTGTTGATTATTAGCATCTCTTGCTATCACCTTTAGGCAATTTTGTATGACAATTGAGTTGATTGGTTGATGGGTGTCATACCAAAACTTAGAGCATTAGTACATTTATATATATATACCTTCAATTCTTCGTTAAATATAAAGATAGATTGGTTCAAAAATATCCTGCATTCAGACAAGATTCGAGGAAGAGTCGTACCTCAAAGGGTATGATGTAGGCAATCTATATAAAACATTGAATTAAATTCATACACTTTCTTGGAGATACCAGATGGCTTTAATTTGTTCCAATTTTTTTTCGTTTTTTTTTAAATAACGTTTCTTACATTTTTCTTTCTGGGATAAGTGGATATACCTTAGTGGAATAATTTAAAGAAACCGAAACAAGGAATATTGAATAGGAAAAGCATCTTAGAATTAATTTTGTTGGTAGTAAAGTATATATGTTCAAGTAGTCTCACTTTAGTAGGCAATATATATAGAGAGAGTAGGCAATATATATAGAGAGAGAGAGCTCTTTTTCTTGTTTTGATAAATCATTGCAAGTTCCGAGATTATATGTCTTCTGTTTGAAGGTTTCTATTCAAATAAATCATTTGCTTTAGTGAACATCATATTCTTAAATTATACCCATGGCAAAATCTGCTCATATTATACGCATGATAATGGTTGTCTGGACTTTATAAACAGTAAATAACTTGCCGTTCGATCAAGATTTTATAAGTAGCTTGCTGTAGTGGCGTACTAGCGATTTTGCATAAGCGGTGTCGAATTGTATTGTTACAATTTGAAGGAAAAAAAAAATTTCTTTGAGTCTAAATTCCCGTTTGGACATAAAATTTGGTGGAAGATTTTTCAAAAAAAAATTATTTTTTTTCTAAATCAGCGTTAGTTCATAAAATTTTCAATTTTCACTTGAAGATGCATTTTGGAAATTTCTAAAATTTGAAAACTGCAAAAAAACTGTTTTTCAAAATTCACTCAAATCACTCACAAAACATAAAAAACAACCCAAACTGAAATTTATGTCCAAACACAACTTTAAATTTCAAATACTATTTTTACTTGAAAGTTTTTTTCACCATTTTTCAGAATTTTACAATTCTTATGTCGAAACGCCTACTAAGACTCCATTGATTTTGAGTCTTCATTTCCTATTCAATTTGAAATTAAATTTAGTTGTAATATCTTTGAGCAGTGTCAAACGTAATATATATACACATTTTTTCTTACACAAAGTTATTTATATGCATATAAAGAAGATTTTCAAGCGAGGTCCAATGACAGTCCCGTAGACTTGAATAATGTCCCCCATTTATACTTCGTCAAAAATCCAAATATACTCTTGTACCTTTAAAAATTATCTAAGAATACCCTCCATTATACTATTGAATTATTTATATCCTTGCAGTCATACTTTGGGTTCAAATATACCCCTTATTTAAACGGAGGGACACGTGTCATCGTCCTGTTGGTCAATTCTAAATATCTCTTAATTAATTAAAATGACCCATTATTTGGTACTCGAAAAGCAATTTTCTTAAACTATTATTTTATGTAAAAACTGAAAAAAAACGAAAATATTTTTTTTTCAGGTTTTACAAAAAATACTGCTTTAAAAAAAAACTGAAAAATATTTTTTAAAATAATATTTTTGTAAAAACTGAAAAATAAACTGAAAATAGATTTCTAAAGCAATTAAAAACTGAATGTTTTTTTACTAAAAACTGAAAAAATCGAAAATATGTTTTTTCAGTTTTTAGAAAAATATTGCTTTAAAAAAACTGAAAAATAATTTCTAAAGCAATTTTTGTTGTAAAAACTAAAAAAAACTGAAATGCAATTTTCTAAAGCAATATTTTTGTAAAAGCTGAAAAAACAAATATTTTCTTTTTTTCAGTTTTTAATTGCTTTAGAAAATTATTTTTCAGTTTTTTCAAAAATATTATTTTAGAAAATATTTTTCAGTTTTTTTTAATGCAGTTTTTTTTGTAAAAACTGGGAAAAAAATATTTTCATTTTTTTCAGTTTTTAGTAAAAAACTTCAGTTTTTTTCAGTTTTTAGAAAAAAATATTGCTTTAGAAAATTGCTTTTCGGGTACCAAATAATGAGTCTTTTTAATTAATTAGGAGATATTTAGATTTGGCCAACAGGACAATGACACGTGTCCCTCCGTTTAAATGAGGGGTATATCTGAACCCAAAGTATGAGTGCAGGGGTATAATTAACTCAATAATATAATGAAGAGTATTGTTAGACCATTTTCGAAAATACATGAATATATTTGGACCTTTACCGTTTATACTTGGAGTTGCTCAGAAATAATCTCAAAAGTTTTTCACAACTTCACATATGGAAATTCACGTGTTATTTTCTTTTTATTTTATATTTGAAGAAATCAAGCTAGATGTTTCTCTTTAAGCACACTAAAGAGTGACATCCACTCACAATTCAGTTCTGTAGTTTGCCAAATTTATATGGACTGGACCACCAATATACAATTGATCACTTAACAAGTTCGTTCAATATTGGATTCTGACTGTGCAATGACCTAACTATAAAGACAGTGGCAGTACGTACCTTTTATTTTCTCCTCAATTTCTTCACTTAAGTCCTTAGTATTTTCCTTTTTTTTTTTTTGGTGGGGAAAGGTGGTTGTATGCACAAGTCTATGGAAGAAAGAGTTCTAGTCCATCTGTTTACCCGAAAAACGAATAGAGTTGAATTTGTATGTAGTTCTAAGGATATGTGATATAGCTTAATACAAATCGTAAGGATAAATAGAAATATCAAATATGGATTGCAAAGAATGCAAAATAAACAAGGTTGGAAAGAAGATGATTTTTAGGACTAAGCAAGATGAATCAATTTATGAAACTTAAAAGAATAACTCCTGAATATAGGAGAATATGGTGCTTGAATTACAATGTAAGCAAAGAACTGTCTTTTACAGAAATGTAGTCATCCTCTTTATAGTGGAGGATCCTACTTTTAGATATAATTAAAAATACATAGCAGGAGAACCATGATAAATCAGTTTTTCCATAATTCCTGCCAGGATTCTCTCCTCTGATGGGATTGCAACGGCTCTTGTTTATGAGCTCGATATCGACTCGAGTTTTCGGTCTTGACTCGAGCTCGATTCTGACTCGGATCCTTGTATTGATTCGGGGTCAGTGTTGGTCGGTCTCTGAATCATAAGCTCGATAACTTTACTTTGCATCATAGTTTGACTTGGATTCGAGCTTGATAATAACATCGAGCTCGACAATGACCGGTCCTTCGGGCTCGAAGCTTGGTGACCCAATTTCGAACCTCAACCTAATACTATGAAGACGCTTCTCTGATCCAATGTATTACCATTTAAACCAGTTCGTACGAAGGACTAACCGATTTTTACCGTATACAGATAGTCCCCTCGTTTCTCGGGAAGGATATAGCGAGAAACGACATGATTTCACAACGGCTCGATCAGATATAAGCCGACGTTTGCATCGAGCCCGACCATGACATACGTGATAGCTGTTCGTCGGTTTAGCTTCCTAAGGCATTTAATACGTGTCAGAAGGTGGTCGGCCACCGCTGATATTGAACCGCCATTGCTTCAATCTATAAATAGCCCTTCCTTTCACCATTTATTACTTTTACGTTTTCATTCTTCCAAATTTTCTAAGTTCCTTTTCGTCTCTTTTGAGTTCATTCTTCTGCAAAATTCTTCTTAAAAACTACCAAATCTTTATCACCTTCTATAAATCCAAAAATAGTGAAGACATCAAAAACAGTCCCCCAAAAAGAAAAATCTTCTTCTTCTTAATCCGCCACCGATAAAACACCAGTGGATCTACAACATGAGGAGTGTGTTCCGGCGGCGTGTGTTCGTACCTCCGATTTTAAACTCGATAAAGGTTCGCCGGTTCCTGGCCGATGTGAGCCCGTATCGAGATATATTTGTTCGATAACCGGGGTGGGGGGTAGGGGTATATCGAGCAGATAAAAAAAGATTGTAACTGGGGGAACAAAGATGTGGTAGTACCGTCTCTCGAAGAGGATATTACTACTCACGTAAAAGCGTTTTTAAGTATGTACACTTACCCTTTCACGTTAGGTCCCCTCGACCCTGTTATCATAGATTTTTGTCGTAAATACCTACCCTTTCACGTTAGATTTTGATCCGATACTTCGTGAACAAAATCGAGGGGATGCCTTTCACTCTCGATCATCTCATCTGATTGTACCGTCCTCGCCTTTTTCGAGGAAGGTTAATACAACTTCAGCGTCGAGCTACAAAGGCTCTGTTCTCGGGCATAGATGAGGACATGGATCGAGGATGGATGGGAAGGTTCATCCGAGTAAGGACTTCGGACCTGATTCCGACTAAAAATATGCTTTTTCCCGAGGAGTGGAACATGAAGCGTCACTGTAATTCTGTTGTTATCTCCTAATATTTTTCCTTTTCATTTTTTTCTCACCGATATTCCCTTTTTTGTAATGCATTGGTTCTGTGGATGCCCGGCGCAGTTCCCGATCTCAAAAACTGGGTACGGGATCTGGCTTCGACCTCCACATACGCCGAGCGCTCATGGCGTGACTTGTCAAAGGGCCGATAGGAGGCCAAAAATCACGGTAAGCCCCTTTCTAGTATTTTTTAGTAGTTCGAACGAAATGCTTTTCATATACTTTTAATAAATTTTCCCGTGTGTAGGTGTGGGAAAAGATGCGATTTTGAGGCTCTCATCCATCGAGGAAGAGGCTTCGGCCTCTGTTCCAAAGCCGGTGAAGGAAAATAAGAGAAAAAGGGCCTCCGTTCCCGAAGATCCAAAACCAAAGTAGAGTACGGCTCGTAAGCCGAAGAAGAATACCATTCCTTTGACTGTAGAATCAATTTTGCGTCTAAGAAGAAGAAGAAGAAGAAGAAGAAGAAGAAGAAGAAGAAGAAGAAGAAGAAAACGATGGGTCTGCACTGGCGGCCCGAAAGAAGAAAAGCATTAATGCCCCAAAGGCAGCTGAATCCATAATGATTCATAAGGCTCCGCCTCAGACCGAGGAGATATCGAAGGAAGGTTCAGGCAAGGTTCCCGAGTCATTAGAGATCGGGGATGCTTCCTACCAAAGTTAACAAACGGTGGTTACATCGGAAGGGGCCGATCCTGAAGCTCCCCGAACTGAGGAGAACACCCCAAGCGAGTCGCCTGGGGCAATAGTAATCGGAGATTCGCCCACTCTCCCTGCCTTTTTCGAAGGGGATATTAAGGAAGCCCAAGCTTTGGGGGCCCTCGATATAAGTCGGTCTCACGAAGGGGAGGACCCTTTCTGTGATCTGTTTACGGGGGTCGAGGACGTTGCTGGCCCTAGTGATGTGTTGGGCTTTCTCTATGAAGTGCATCTAGCTCTGAATCGGGTAAGCTCTTAAATCTCTTTATTTTTTATGTTTTTCTATTCTTTCCTAACTTTTTTCTTCTTTATTTGCAGGCTATGATGGTTCATCGAGAAGCATGTTCTTGGTCTTGAGCTGAGCTTCATCGGTTCGAGATCGATCTTCAACGGGTCACGGAGGAGAGGAACTCCCTTAAACTCCTCTTAAGGCAAATAGGAGAGGAAATCAAAGATCTCCAAGTTGAGTTGGCCAAGGCTCACCAAGATCAGACCGATCTGTCTGAGCAGGTAATGATACTTTTAAAAGCCTATGGGCTCCATACCGGAACAATGGCTAATTTTTCGGTCTCATAGCTGCAACAGAAAATTGAGATGATCGGAAAATTTTGTGAGGAGGTCGATGTGATACAAGCGGAGTCCTTGAAGTGAAAAGATGGTATGGACCGCTTTGCTGCAGAGAAAGAGGCTGCTCGAGCCCAATTATCATCAGTTGAAAAACAGCTTCAAACTATGAAGGAGAAAAGCTCGGTTCAAGCAAGAAGAATAGAGGAGCTCGAGGCTCGGTTGGCCTCTGAACTTGCTAAGGACGAATCTGACGCTGAAAAGGCAAAGGTCGATGCGGATGCATTCGTGGACATTTATCGGGCCGATACTGAAGTTGCTCAGATACAAGCAAGAGAGGCAGCCGAGATTGCCAACACTCGAGCGCATTGGGTTGCTGAGCTTGCTAAGTGCCGATCTCGGAGGGAGACTCTCGAAGAGATCCATGCTCGAGGTTTCGATCTTACTAAAGAGATAAAAAGGGCTAAAGAGCTCGAAGCCGATACTGAAGCGTTGATTTTCGATGATGAAGATGATGATGATGATGATGATGGGAGCAAGAGCGGGGAAGAGCCCGATGGAGAAGAGACTACCCCCGAGGATAACCAAGAAACTTAGTCCCTTAGTTTCTATTTCGGATGTTGCAAACAATCATGTAAATAATCTTGTAAATGTATACAAATATATTTTCTTTTCCCGTCTTGCCTCTGTTTTATTTTTTGTCTTGTGAATATTTCATTTTACTCATGCCTTATGAATGTTTTCATAAGGCTTTAGGCAATTTGATCGAATTCGGACTTTGTAGCCTTTATATCCGAGTGAGCGTTTTCGAACTCAAAGTAATATAGCCCGTAGGCTTAGTGATTTCGAACTTGAAGTAATGTAGCCTGTAGGCTTAATAATCAAGTGAGTTATTTCGAACTCAAAGTAATGTAGCCTGTAGGCTTATCAGTCGAGTGAGTGATTTTGAACTCGAAGTAATGTAGCCAGTAGGCTTAGTAGTCGAGTGAGTGATTTCGAACTCGAAGTAATGTAGCCCATATGCTTAATGATTGAGTGAGTGATTTATCAAACTCAAGATAAGAGTAGCACGTAGGCTTAATATTTGAGTGATTTCCTTGCTCGAACTCGAATTAATGTAGCCCGTAGGCTTAATGATTGAGTGAGTGATTTCTCAAACTCAAGATAAGAGTAGCCCGTAGGCTTAGTATTCGAGTGGGTTATTTGCTAGAACTCGAAGTAATGTAGCCCGTAGGCTTAATGATTGAGTGAGTGATTTCTCAAACTCAAGATAAGAGTAGCCCGTAGGCTTAGTATTCGAGTGGGTTATTTGCTAGAACTCGAAGTAATGTAGCCCGTAGGCTTAATGATTGAGTGAGTGATTTCTCAAACTCAAGATAAGAGTAGCCCGTAGGCTTAGTATTCGAGTGGGTTATTTGCTAGAACTCGAAGTAATGTAGCCCGTAGGCTTAATGATTGAGTGAGTGATTTCTCAAACTCAAGATAAGAGTAGCCCGTAGGCTTAGTATTCGAGTGGGTTATTTGCTAGAACTCGAAGTAATGTAGCCCGTAGGCTTAATGATTGAGTGAGTGATTTCTCAAACTCAAGATAAGAGTAGCCCGTAGGCTTAGTATTCGAGTGAGTGCCTCGCTCGAACTTAAAGTAATGTAGCCCGCAGGCTTAATGATTGATTGAGTGATTTCTCAAACTCAAGATAAGAGTAGCCCGTAGGCTTAGTGATTGAGTGAGTGATTTCTCAAACTCAAGATAAGAGTAGCCCGTAGGCTTAGTATTCGAGTGGGTTATTTGCTCGAACTCGAAGTAATGTAGCCCGTAGGCTTAATGATTGAGTGAGTGATTTCTCGGACTCAAGATAAGAGTAGCCCGTAGGCTTAGTATTCGAGTGAGTGCCTTGCTCGAACTCGAAGTAATGTAGCCCGTAGGCTTAATTATTGAGTGAGTGATTTCATGAACTCAAGATAAGAGTAGCCCGTAGGCTTAGTATTCGAGTGAGTGCCTCGCTCGAACTCGAAGTAATGTAGCCCGTAGGCTTAATGATTGAGTGGGTGATTTCTCGAACTCAAGATAAGAGTAGCTCGTAGGCTTAGTATTCGAGTGAGTACCTTGCTCGAACTCGAAGTAATATAGCCCGTAGGCTTAGTGGTCGAGTGAATGATTTCTAACTCGAAGTAATGTAGCACGTAGGCTTAATAGTCGACAGTCCCTGATTTGTGGGGTAATGGTCGGTCCTTGAACCTGTTTGCGTAGTAGATCATGAAATAGAGGATGGGTTGTAAGACACGAGATATGGGAAAAGAAGTTTCTTTTCATGTCGTTATACATGTGATTATGTTTTGTACCAGAGATCGAGCAACCTAGACGAGCATGGTTCGTTTTGACCATTTGGCTCTTACAATTTTTCCTATCGGAACCCTGTTGTTATGAAGTAACTTTCTTGTACGAACACTTGAAATATTTCCGGGTAATGCCCCACCAGTATTCGAGGTTGATTGTAAAGAGGCCTTGGATACTGTTGGATTGCTCTAAGTTAACACGATCAATTGTTGCCTCATTAAAAACCTTGCCGAAAAGAGTGCAATGCGTGCTTTCAGACCTAGGGCTTTGTATTGAAAGATCCATCCTAGCTCCTGATCGGACTCCTGCAGGGGTTAGTTTCGAAATATAAACGAATATGGGAGGGTATTACCTTAGCAGTAGTATCATTTTAGGTACGATACATTCCAATTGCTTGATAGTTGTTTTGCCGTTTATAATACCGAGCTTGTATGATCCTTTTCCGACATTTTCGAGAACCTGATACGGTCCTTCCCAGTTCAGTCCTAGTTTTCCTTCGTTTGGATTTCGGGTATTGAGGGTGACTTTCCTTAGCACTAAGTCCCCGAGTTTAAAATGGTGAAGCTTGGTTCTTTGATTGTAGTATCGTTCGATTCGCTGCTTTTGGGTGGCTAATTGGACGAGAGCAGCTTCTCGTTTTTCATCCGATAATTAGGCTAGTGTTCATAGCCTTGTTATTTGACTCTTCTGTTGTATATCGAAACCTGGCACTGGGTTTCCCGACTTCGATTGGAATCAAGGCTTCAGAGCCATTTACTAAGGAGAACGAGGTTGCCCCCGTACTAGATTTTGATGTTGTTCGATATGCCCAAAGAACTTCGGGTAGGATTTCTCTCAATTTTCCCTTAGCGTCGTTCAGCCTTTTCTTTAGGTTTTGAATGATAGTTTTGTTCGTTGATTCGACTTGTCCGTTCCCACTGGGGTGATACGGTGTTGATAATATCCTTTGTATTTTTTTGTCTTCGAGGAATTTAGTCAATTTACTGCCGACAAACTGTTTCCCATTGCCACACACTATTTCGGCAGGTATCCCGAATGGACATACGATATAATCGCGGATAAAGTCTATAACCTCTTTTTCTCTTACTTTCACGAACGCCTGTGCTTCAACCCATATAGAGAAATAGTCAGTCATAAATAAAATGAACTTAGCTTTACCTGGGGCCGATGGTAGAGGACCGACGATATCCATTCCCCATTTCATGAATGGCAATGGGGATAGGACTGAGTGAAGCTGCTCTCCGGGCTGATGGATGATTGGTGCAAACCTTTGACATTTGTCTCATTTCCGAACAAACTCCTTCACATCTTTGTCCATATCGATCCAATAATACCCTGCCCTGATTATTTTTCGGATTAATGAATCAGCACCGGAGTGATTTCCACAAGTACCCTCGTGCACCTCACGTAGGACGTAGTCGGTATCTCCTAGACCTAAGCATACTACCAATGGTCCATCGAATGTCCTTTGGTATAATGTTCCATCTGCAGTCAATGTGAATCGAGCAGCTTTGGTTCGTAGGGCCCTCAAATTTTTAGGGTCCGATGGGAGCTTCCATTCTTTAAGTATTTAATATACTTATTCCTCCAATCCCAAGTTAAGCTTGTAGAATTTATCTCAGCATAACCTTCTTCGATCACGAATCTCGAGAGTTGAACGACAGTCCCCAAGCTTATCTCGCCTTCCTCGACTGATGACCCCAAATTTGTAAGTGCATCGGCCTCACTATTTTGTTCTCGTGGAACATACTGTAAAGTCCATTCTCTGAAATGGTGCAAAGTGACTTGCAGTTTGTCCAAATACCTTTGCATTCTATCTTCTCGAACTTCGATGGTTTTGTTTACTTGATTTACCATCAGTAATGAGTCACATTTGGCTTCAATGACTTCCGCTCCCAAGCTTTTAGCTAGCTCGAGACCTGTAATCATGGCTTCATACTCGGTCCCGTTGTTAGTCAACCTAGTAGTTTTGATAGATTGCCTAATTGTGTTATCCGTGTGCGGCTTTAAAACGATGCCTAGTCCGGGCCCTTTTACGTTCGAAGCTCCTTCCGTAAAAAGGGTCCATACCCCCGATGATGTACCAGATTTCAATAAGAGTTCTTTTTCAACTTCGGGTACGAGGGTCGGCGTGAAATCGGCCACGAAGTCCGCTAAAATTTGAGACTTGATGGTCGTACGAGGTTGATATTCGATATCGTACCCACTGAGTTCGATGACCTATTTGGCCAATCGGCCTGATAGTTCGGGCTTGTGCAAAACATTACGAAGTGGGTAAGTGGTCAGTACGCATATGGGGTGACATTGAAAGTATGGTCTTAACTTTCTAGAGGCGCTTATCAGTGCAAGTGTTAATTTTTCTAAGTATGGATATCTAGTCTGTGCTTTTCCTAAGGTTCGACTTACATAATAAACGGGAAATTGCGTACCTTGCTCTTCTCGAACTAGGATACCACTTACCGCGATTTCCGATACTGCCAAGTACAAGTAAAGTTTTTCGTCTGTTTTTGGAGTATGAAGCAGTGGTGGGCTCGATAGATATTGCTTTAACTCCTCTAACGCATGTTGGCATTCCGGGGTCCAAGCGAAATCGTTCTTCTTTTTGAATAGAGAGAAAAATTTGTGACTCCGATCTGATGACATTGAAATGAATCGGCCTAAGACAACAATCTGTCCCGTTAGCCTCTGCACGACTTTTACACTGTCCACGATGGTGATATCTTAGATGGCCTTGATTTTATCGGGATTAATCTCGATCCCCCAATTTGATACCATGAAGACAAGGAACTTGCCCGAACCGACCTCGAAAGCACATTTCTCGGGGTTGAGCTTCATATTTTATTTTCTTAAAATCTCGAATGTTTCCTGCAAATGAGCCAAATGGTCCTCTGCGCGCAGGGACTTAACTAGCATGTCATCAATATAAACTTCCATTGATTTACCTATTTGTTCCTAGAATATTTTATTTACTAGGCATTGGTAAGTAGCTCCTGCATATTTTAGCCCGAAGGGCATCACATTATAAGAATATGTTCCATACTTGGTGACAAATGAAGTCTTTTCATGGTCTTCCGGGTTCATTTGGATTTGATTATACCCGGAATAGGCATCGAGAAAAGTAAGGACCTCGTGGCCGGTCGTGGCATCGATCATGCGATCGATGTTAGGCACTCGAAAAGAATCTTTGGGGCATGTCTTGTTTAAATTCTTATAATCTACACGCATTCTATGTTTGTTCCCTTTTTAGGGACTACAACTATATTGGCTAGCCATTCGAGATATTTTACCTCCCGAATGGACCCTATTTTGAGAAGTTTAGTTACCTCGTCCTTTATGAATGCGTGTTTTACCTCGGACTGGGGTCTTCTCTTTTGCTTTATCGGGTTGAACGTAGGGTCCAGGCTTAGCCGATGTGTCGTTATATCCGGTAGGATCCCTATTATATCTAAATGGGACCAAGTAAAATAGTCTATGTTATCGATAAAAAATTGAATAAGCCTTTTCCTGAGTTCGGGGGTTAATCCTGTTCCTAGGTATACCTTTCGTTTGGGCAAATGCTCGATTAGCACGACTTGCTCCAATTCTTCAATCGTTGATTGGGTCGCGAAGAAATCATCGGGAACCACGAAGGATCGAGGGATCCTTTGATCATCATCTACCTCGATCTTCTGATTTTCTGGTTGGGTTGAAGCTAACGTTTGTGATTGCTATTTGGAATCTTGTTCCCCTTTTGAGTCCGATCCTTTTGTTGACGAGGGTGAGGATATCGAAATTGCTTCTTCGACGGCAAACATTTATCTTGCGGCCGGTCGTTCTCCGTACACTGTTTTGACTCCCCCCGATGTTGGGAATTTAAGAACCTGGTGTAGGGTCGATGGTACAGCTATCATGTTGTGGATCCATGGCTTTCCAAAAAGGGCGTTGTACCTCATGTCGCCTTCGATTACGTGGAACTTCGTTTCCTAGATGGTTCCGGCCATGTTTATCGACAGAAGTATCTCGCCTTTGGTGGTTTCACATGCCATATTGAATCCGTTTAGAATCAGGGTTGCAGGTACGACCTGGTCCTATAGACCGAGCTGTTCTACAACCTTTCACTACTAGAAATTCGGCAAAAAATGACCAAAGTCGACCGACCAACTTTGGTCGGTCAAAAAACCGACCAAAAAACCGACCAAAGTTGGTCGATTTTTCAGTTTTGTTTTTACGAAACCGACCAACTTTGGTTGGTTTTCTTTGGCGCAAAAATACTGGAAACTATTTTTGAGTCCCGCGAAATTTATGTTTCAAGAAACCGACCAACTTTGGTCGGTTTTTCAATTAAAATAAATAAAAATTAATATTAAAAAAATCGATCAAAATTGGTCGGTTAATTCGGCGGGTCATTTAAAAAAACCGACCAACTTTGGTCGGTAATTTTACTTTTTAATAAAACCGACCAACTTTGGTTGGTTATTTTCGTGCGAAAATACAATTAAAGAGTATAAATCAAATAAAAGTCAGTCTTAAAACAAAATATACCAATGGTCTAGTGGTAGAATAGTATCCTGCCACAGTACAGACCCCGGTTCGATTCCTAGATGGTGAATCTTTTTATTACATAACTAAAATACCAACCAACTTTGATCGGAAAAAACCGACCAACTTTGGTCGGTTGTTTTTGCAATTTTCTTTTTTTGAATTTAATTGACCAACCAAAGTTGGTCGGTAATTTCCGACCAACTTTGGTCGGTATTCCTTTCCGACCACAAAAATACCGTCCATACATAAATGGTCGCATTTTGGTCGGTTTTTGGCCATTACCGACCAACGTTGGTCGGTTTCTTTGGTCAGGTTTTACCGGATTTCTAGTAGTGTTTGATCTAATGATGTTGGCCGAGCTACCTGGATCAATTAACACACGTTTAACTTTAGTTTTATTCATAAGTACGGATATTACCAGTGTATCGTTATGAGGTTGTATGACTCCTTCTGCATCATCATCATTGAAGGACAAAGTTCCTATAGGTGCGTAATCCTGAGTTCGAGATCGCGTTTCTCTCATAATCGATGTCTTAGTGCGTTTAAGCACCGGCCCTTGAGGGGTATCGACACCGCCGATGATCATGTGGATGATGTGCTGTGGGTCTTCTTGTTCGTTTTTGTTACAACCCATGTTTTCGTACGTACGAGTCGTCATAAGTCAATTGATGTAAGCT
>AWOL01S0087742.1:0-16890 GCA_000715115.1 Nicotiana otophora | reverse complement strand
TATGATCGTATCAGGGGGCGTCAGTATGATGACCCTCATCTGCTTGTCCTTAAGGACACAGTTCAGCACGGTGATGCCAAAGAAGTCACTATTGGAGATGACGGTGTATTACGGATGCAGGGCAGGCTATGTGTGCCTAATGCAGATGGTTTGCATGAGTTGATTCTCTAGGAGGCTCACAGTTTGCGGTACTCCATTCATCCAGGCGCCGCGAAGATGTTTCAGGACTTGAGGTAGCACTATTGGTGGAGGCGGATGAAGAAAGACATAGCAGAGTATGTCTTCCGGTGCCTAAATTGTCAACAGGTGAAATATGAGCATCAACGACCGGGTGGATTGATTCAGAGGTTAGAGATTCCAGAATGGAAATGGGAGCGGATCACAATGGATTTCTTTGTTGGGCTCCCACGGACTCAGAGGAAGTTCGATGCAGTTTGGGTGATTGTGGATAGATTGACCAAGTCAGCTTATTTTATTCCAGTGATTACTACTTACTCTTCGGAGCAGCTGGCTCAGGTTTACATTCGCAAGATTGTCAGGCTTCATGGCATACCGGTATCTATCATCTCTGATCGGGGTACGCAGTTTACATCATGGTTCTGGAGGACTATACAGCGAGAGTTGGGTACTCGTGTGGAGTTGAGTACAACATTTCACCCTCCGACAGACGGACAATCCGAGCGCACTATTCAGATACTGGAGGATATGCTTCGTGCATGTGTGATAGATTTTGGGGGTGCTTGGGATCAGTTCTTACCACTTGCGGAGTTTGCTTACAACAACAGCTACCAGTCGAGCATTTAGAAATATGGAGGCCTTGTATGGTTGGCGGTGTCGGTCTCCAGTGGGTTGGTTCGAACTGGGCGAGGCTAAGCTATTGGGTATAGACTTGGTTCAATATGCCTTGGAAAAGGTTAAATTGATTCAGGATCGATTTCGTATAGCCCAATCTAGACAGAAGAGTTATGCGGATCGGAAGGTTCGTTATGTTGCATTCATGGTTGAAGTTCGTAGTGAAATTTGGCTTGAAATGGCGAAAGTTGAATTTCTGGGAAGTTTGACCTGGGAGTTGACTTTTTAATATCGGGGTCGAAATCTAGTTCTGAAAATTTTCATAGATCTGTTATGTCATTTATGACTTGTGTGCAAAATTTGAGGTCAATCGGAATTGATTTGATAGGTTTCGGCATCGAATATAGAAGTTGGAAATTCTTAAGTTTCTTAAGCTTGAATTGGGGTATGATTCATGATTTTAGTGTTGTTTTATGGGATTTGAGATTTCAACTAAGTTCGTATGATATTTTAGGACTTGTTAGTGTATTTGATTGAGATTCTGAGGGCCTCGGGTGAGTTTCGGATGGTTAACGGATCAAGAATTGATGTTGGAAGACTTCTCAAGTCGAGGTCAAAATCGAGTTCAAAATCGACGTCAAAATCGAGGTCAAAATCGAGGTTAAAATCGAGGTTAAAATCTAGGGTAGAAAAATCGAGGGCAGGAAATCGAGGTCAGGAAATCGAGGTCAGGAAATCGAGGGCAGGAAATTGAGGGCAGGAAATCGAGGACAGCGCTTGGACAGGCACTTTAAGTTATAAAATGGGGGCTTCGTCCCATTTTCCATTTTGACAATTTGGAGCTTGGGGAGAGGCGATTTTTGAGAGATTTTCAAAGAAAAATATCGGGGTAAGTGATTTAACTCGGATTTGGTTAATATACACTAATATATCATTGTTTTCATCATTTAATTAGTGTTTTGAGATGGAAATTTGGAAACAATTATAGAAATCTCATAAAACGAATTTGTGAGATTTCGATGTCGATTCAGACTCAGATATAAGTGAAACTAGTATGGTTGGACTCGTAATTGAATGGCTTGTCAGATTTTGTGAGTTTTGTCGGGTTCCGAGACATACTACTTGACTGATTGAGCGTGGTTTGAGGTAAGCGACTTGTCTAACCTTGTGTGAGAAAATATTCCCTTAGGATTGGTATTGATATGAAAATATTAATATGTTGAAAGTCGTGTACACGAGGTGACGAGTGTGTACACGAGTTAAATATGGAAGATTATGTCTTTAAATTGTGTAGAGTACTGTTGCATATTAATTAAATTATTTTATTCTGTTATATTCATCATCCTTAATATATTTGCATATCTTAAATTTGCCTCACATGTTCCTGCTAAGTGTATTACCTGTTTAGTTGAAACTCTGTTTCTTTTGTTCTGTGCATTATTTGAAGGATGAATTTTTTAAATTTAAATATTATTAAAAATGAAGTATTTTACATTTAAAATTTTGATATTTTGACAAGGTGTTGAATTTGTGAAATATTATTTTTTCTGAATATTTTGTGAGATTTTTGTACTCATTATGACTTAGCTGTGAGCTCTTTATTGTGGAAAAATATTATTGTTGTTGATTTATTTTGGCATGAGCCGCGAGCTCTTTATTGTGGAAAAATATTATTGTTGATTTATTTTGGCATGAGCCGTAAACTCTTTATTGTGAAAAACTATTGTTGTTAATTTATTTTGGTAAGTTGAAATATTTGGGCACTTGAGGTGTAAACTGTGATATATTGTGATATTGATACGCATGCGGTGGTATACGGTCTGGGTGTTGAAATGCATGCGATGAGATAAGGGTGGTTTGATACGCGTGACTAGTAGGGGAACTACTAGAAGTCATGCGGTGTGATAAGGGTGGCTAAAACGCGGGATGCTATTTCGGAAAAAATATTTTCTTTAAAATTTAATGTGAAGGCTCCCGTCGTGAGATAAGGAAATGAGATATTATAAATTTATTTATGATTTGGGACTACGAGGCGGTACCTCGGGAGTGCCCTTGTTGATATTTCTTTATGGCTGCATTGCCTTTGGTTATTTTTGGTGTTTTTCTTAATATTGTAAATTTCTGTTTTCCTTCCGCGAGGTATTAATTGCCCTTATTATGTGTAGTTAAATTGTGACATACTACTTACTTGAGTTATCCCCATTGTCATTATTGTTATTATATTGTTAAACTTTTCTCCTTGTCTTTTAGTATTCCAGTAGGGCCTGACCTGGCCTCGTCACTACTCTACCGAGCTTAGGCTTGACACTTATTGGGTACCGCTGTGGTGTAATCATACTACGCTTCCGCAAATCTTTTTGTGCAGATCCAAGGTACATCTTATCAGACCAGGTATCAGTGAATTAGCCGTACGAGGAGACTTCGAGGTATATTTGCCAACGTCCGCAGACTCTTGAGTCACCCTTTATCCTCATTATGTTGCTTCCTTATTTTCCTTAGACTCTGATATATAGAGATATAGAGGATAAACCTTTAAAAATTTGTGACTTATTTCTACCGGTTTTTGAGAGTTGTAATTATGTGAATTTACAGATTTATTTATTTTAGATTTCTATTGTTATTCCGTATTAATAGACTTATTTAGTGTTAGAGATAAAGTGTCATCGCGACACGAGGGAATTTGGGGTCACGAGAAAGACATGATGGTACTATCTCTGCGAAGGAGCTACACACATCCATACCTATGATTGACAAGAATAAGTCTACCATACCTATTGCTATTAAATTTTCCAAATTTAGAAAGTATGACACTCTGAAAAAATGATTTTGAAAAGATCAATGAAAATCAATCCAACCAAATGAGAACTGCCAAATACCAACCAAATAGGAGTAACAAAACTCCCCATTCAACTCTAACTAAAACAATAAATAGAACTAACATTAGAAATAAATGTTTATCTCAATTTATCCAGTTTAAAATCAGACACATATTTTATAGTATTATATATCGTAAATTTTATTTTTAGTACAATAAATTAAACATCTACAAATAAAAATATACCAACTAAGTAACCACGTTCCAATTTGATCTCCGTATTATAATTTATCTATAATTTCAGGATAATTCTTGACCTCCGTATTATAATTTCTGGATAATTTATTCCCCAACCTAACCACGTTTATATGTATAGCTAAAATTTTACATGAATTCTGACACTAAATCAAGGTTCATTTGGAAATTGCTCAGTCCGCAGATTGTGTAGAAAGAATCGACAAAAAACGAGTACAAAAAATGTACGTATAAAAAAAATAGGGAAAACTACCGGCTATGTCCAATTATAAGTAACTCATTACAAAAATTGGTCAATTTATAAAATATTTCTAATATTAGCCAAATATTACTAATATTAGCCAATTAGCTATTTATAGCAAAAAAAGGTCAAATTTTTGCTTTCTTTTGAGTGAGTATTATTAGAATAGATTGACTACATCTTATGGAGCTTGAATCTAAGTTTTGGGATGATATGGTGGAGTTTTGAGCTGGTTTGAATTGAAAATTTGAAGTAAAAATGAACATAAAAAAAATGTGTATCCCACTGTGTATTATTTGTGTATCATATTTATATCAATTGTGTATCACATGTATATCCCTGTATACCTGTGTGTGATACATGTTTGCTACATGTGTCTCAGAAGAATTTTTTGAACTCGATTTAATTACGAATTTTGATGCCAAACCAGTCCAAATCACCTCCAATCTTCCTCAAATTTTATATATTGATTTATCTATATGTTTTCAATGAATTTCAACTATACCCATTGAAAAATGTCCCCTTTTGCTTAGATTTTTGGAATATTGTATATATATATTTTTTGTATTTCATCACCTTATTTGCTACCTCATCCATAAAATTTTCGTCTTGCATCTAATGTTGCTAATCACGCTTAAAAATATGGAAGGAGATTTTTGCGTGCGATTCTTTGAGAGAAAGAACCTTATTTATTTGGTTTTTTAACTTTTATATGTGTTTGGCTAGAGGTTGGTAAGTTGAGACTTATTTGGGATATTTCCGTAAGTTTCCCAAATAATTATGGCAACTTAAATGGGCTTATACATGTGGCTGACACACCCATTGCCCCATTATGTGAATAACAATACATTATGTCATAACCATATACGTTTTATTGGTACTAGTCTTAAGGTACACGCGTACTAGTCTTAAAGTACGCGCGTCGCGCATGTATATTATCTTTAATAAGTAATTGTTTTTAAAACCTCATAAACTTTAAGGGCGTACACAGAATTTTTGCAAACGATGTCGATATTTAAAGAAGTGAACAAATGAACAAATATAATAATAACTCCAAATTAAAAAAAGATTCAAATAATAATAATAATAATAATAATACACAATATAATTGCACCACTATAACTTTTCTCGACGAGTTTTCACTTTTTGAAATGTTTTCATAGAACTTCACTGTAGTACTAAATATATTATTGAGATAAGGCATCACACAACCACAAAATTTAAATAAGTTTCAAGGAACATAAAATAATTCATTCACAGTATAGACATGATTTCACCTCATTGATCATTACTTCCAAGTTAGATGAACTTTGAGATGTTAAACTTAATTTTGAAAACTTAGAAGGTGCTTTAGGAAAATATCTACCCATTGAAACTAAAGTTGAATTACAAATTAAAATATTACTTAAAATACCTCTAAATAATTTCACGAATTCAACTTATAAAGAGCAATAATATAATATTAGAAGGCTTTGAGCTCTTAAAACGGTAACCTCCCACCCAAAATTCAGTAACCTAATCAAAGGACCAAGGAACGCTTCTCGGCAAGCGATGTCATTTCTTTTATACTTAACTTATTTCTAATATTATATATTTAATTTGATATAAATTTTCGATGAAGGCGTGTAAGATGACACCACTTACACTGGTGTGTGTCCGTCCCTAATTACGTATATTAATAAAATAAAAGTATAATATGATAAATAAAAAAGTTAAACTTTTGGTCGGTTAGAAAGTGAAAGAGATTGCATCACTCTTAAAATATGAAATAACTTTTAACTCGAGGAAAAATAAGAATCTTCAAACTATATTTGACAATTTATAGTCTAAAGATAGACTAATGTTGAACCAACATTCTACCACGAATAACTAAAAGATGGAGAATGTAATGACCAATCGGTCATTTTGACTTTTAGAGTTCCGTTTCTTAAAATAAAAACTTCTCGTATGTGTTTTTAATGATTTATGACTTGTGGAGATGGTTGATTCGAGATTTGGAAGTGTTTGGATTAAAATCAGAACACTTGGTTCCTTAAGTTGACTTTAAAAGGCCAAATTTGACTTCGGTCAATATTTTGAGAAAATGTCACAACCCAAAATCTCACCTGTCGTAATGACGCCTATCTAAATACTAGGCAAGCTAAAAATCCCAATAAACCACCATTTTTTTTAAATTTGAAAACGAAATAACTAAATTCAGCGGAAGAAATCTCAAATTTTCAAATATATCACTCCTAAAATTCGGTGTCACTGACTACATGAGCATCTAAATGAATACAAAGTCTGACTGATAAACATCACCGTCTGAAGTATAGAACAGTACAATAACTAAACAGGAAGGGAATCAAGTCTGCGGTCGTCAAGTAGCTACCTTAATACTCTCCAACAGAAATAACTCTCAATTCTAGCAGTCGTCGTATCCGGGAGCATCTGGATCTGCACACGAGGTGCAGAGTGTAGTATGAGTACAACTAACTCAATAAGTAACAAGACTAACCTCTGGGCTAAAAGGAATGATGAGCTCCGCATGTATAGTCCAGTAAAAAAAATGGTACAGAAATGTAGGCATGCTTTCAAGTTCAACATTTAAACTCAATACAAGTGAAATAGATCAATATTGCATGATATAAGCCATATGACATCTCAGTAGAAAGACCTCATGTAAATACTGGTCATAAATTATCCGGTCACTCGATACTGTTTATGGCCAATCCAGCCCAGGGGTATTCCAACCCGTATATAAATACACATCGACTGACAGTCATTCACCTAGTACCGTATAAGGCCAATCCAGCCCTGAGATAATTTATCCCCAAATATAAATAATACTGACAAGATCCATGTCGAGATAACTCATTACAATACAAATAAGTAAGGCAAGTCCATGCCCTGGGAAAATCCATCCCATATATATATATATATATATAAGCAGTAAGTAAGGCAAGTCCATGCCCTGGGAAGTTCATCCCGAATATCGATGATCATCTATGCTCACTAGGGGTGTGTACAGACTCCGGAGGAGCTCCTTCAACCCAAGCGTAATACAAAGCCAATATGGCCTACTGCAGGCAGGCAGTCCCGATCCGTATAATAACAAAGCCTTTAAGGCCTGCTGCAGACGGGCAGCCCCGATCCATAAAATAGTAAAGCCAATAAGGCCTGGTGCAGGCGGGCAGCCCCGATCCAGAACAATAATAATGTATAAAGCCATTCTGGCCTGCTGCAGGCGGGCAACCCCGATCCATTTAATAATAACATATATAAAGCCAAATAACATGTTGCGTTGCGCAGCTCAATCCCATAGATATCCTCACAATAGACAATTATTACTGAGTATGAAATGTATATTTTAGAACAATTAATTCAACAGCATCACGACCCCAGGGGTCGTAAAATATTGGCACATAGCCTAAACATGATCTTTATTACTAGCCTTTGCTTAATTCCTCTAACACGTGCCACATGTTCAGATAATAACATGATTATTTAATTTTACTACTTCACAGGATTTATTCAAGACACACTTTATGTGGTGCGCGTCTACATGTTCGTCACCTATCGTATGTGTCACCTCCAAACAATTCATATCATACCAAATTCGGGGATTCATACACTCAGAACCAAGTTTAAAAATGTTACTTACATCAAGCTGTGAAATTCTTATTCTGCAATGTCCTTTCCTCATGAATTGGTCTCCAAACGCCTCGAATCTGGCTATAAATAATTCGTTTGAGTCAATAAAATTTATTGAAATTAATTCCATAAGAAAATAATAATTTTCCATAAAAATCCGAAAATTAACTCAAAAATCGCATGTGGGGCCCACATCTCGGAACTCGACAAAAGTTACAAAATCCGGAAGCTCATTCAACCATGAGTCTAACCATACCAATTTTACCAAAATCTGACTCCAACTCGACCCTCAAATCTTCAATTTAAACCAAGACGGTTTTCAAATTTTCCCAACTCAATTCACCCATTAAATGATAAAAACAACCATGGATTCGGGTAATTTAACCAATATTGAGTTAAGAACACTTACCCCGTTATTTTCCTTGAAACACTCTCGAAAATTGCCTCTTCCCGAGCTCCAATCCGTCAAAAACTGAAACTCACTACCCGGGCTTTTCTTCTTCGCGAACGCGATCAGTGCCTCGCGTTCGCGAAGCACAAAATAGTTCTCGTCCAAATTTCTCCTTCGCGAACGTGACATCACTCTCGCGTTCGTGAAGCAAAAAATACCTCTGCTTCAATGCCTTCTACGCGAACGCATTCAACCCATCGCGAACGTGATGCTTCGTTCCCTCTAACTATGCGAATGCGACACCCCCTACGCGACCGCGTAGACAAATTGCCTGGAGTCCTCAGTTGCTTCCTCTCTTCTTCGCGAATGCGTAACACCTCTCGCATACGCGATGCACACCCAGTCCACCCTTCGCGAACATGTTCTTCTCAACGCGAAGAGCAAATATTCCCAGCCTCTCAGTTCCTCTTCGCGAACGTGAGGCTGCACTCGCGAAAACGATGAAGGAAACCAGATAGTGCATCAGAAAAATTCCAGCAGAGTTCCAAGTCCATAATCCAACCCGTTAACCATCCGAAACTCACTCGAGCTCCTCGGGACCTCAACCAATTATACCAACAAGTCCTAAAACATCATACGGACTTAGTTGAACCCTCAAATCACCTAAAACAACGGCTAAATCATGAATTACACCTCAATTCAAGCCTAATGAACTTTGAAATTTCTAATTTCTACAAACGACTCCGGAACCTATCAAATCACGTCCGATTGACCTAAAATTTTGCACACAAGTCATAGATGACATAAAGTGGTATTCCAATTTTCAGAATCGGATTCCGACCTCGATATCAAAATGTCAACCCCCGGGTCAAACTTCCCAAAAATAACTTTTGGCATTTGAAGCCTAATTCCACCACGGACCTCCAAATAATTTTTTGGACACGTTCCTAAGTCCAAAATCACCATACAGAGCTATTGAAATCATAAAAATTCAAATCCGAGTTCGTTTACATATAAGTCAATATCCGGTCAACTATTTCAACTTAAGCTTCCAACATGAAAGTTTATTCTTCCAAGCAAACTCCGAAATACCTTAAAACCAAAACCGATAATTTATACAAGTCATAATACCTCGTAGGAAGTTATTCAATACTTCAAATAGTTGAAAAGAGCGTAAATGCTCAAAACGACCGGTCGGGTCATTACAATCTCCCCCACTTAAACATACGTTCGTCCTCGAACGTGCCAGGAGTTGTTTCCAAGCCACCACATCACTATTCCATCTTACCACACACATACCCGGGGGTGATCTCACGTCACCCTATTCTATATAGGCCTAACCACACAACATAACTGAAAATCATTAATCTAACCTTAGCCCAAAAACCATGGAGCCAAATTTCTAACGTCCAGAATTCTTTTCAATACCCGAATCTCACATTTATACACTGTATAAGTATGAATAAGGTGTATCACGCCATAACCATAGTCCCATATAAAATCACTTTATATGCCGACCTTCAATATTATCCTCCCAATATACCGGAATCTAACCTGATAGTATCCATTCTAGGTCCAATGACCTTATATTATTAAACACAACTATCTTATTGACATGCCATACCATAACAACTCCATCCACAACTGCGCAACTTTGTACCCACATATATGCACACTTATAGCGCGTAGCTATCACAAATAATTAACGCAACTAGTGCCTCCAGTGAGTAAAAATAAAATACTCACCTCAAACAGGCCACAACCTGAAATAATATACTTCTGAGGACTCCCAGTTTCCAAATTCATCAAACACACCGCTATGCTCAAATCTAAATTGTACCTCCCGAACAAGACGAAGGACATGTACTCCTTTAACACAATCAACACTCAAATAAGTAACCCTACCTTAACACGACCAATCAATTTCATACTTTGTGTGCACTACATCCTTCAAAATAACAACTTACTCATTCCATAATTTTCATATTTTACTCGAGTCATCCCCGATCTCAACCTCTGCAAGTCATAACTAATCAACAAGTATGCCTCGGACAAAACCAAAACCATACCTAATCGTGCAATCAAATCGTAGATAGAAGACTTCCCCACTTGGCCCAAGGCCATATAACAAAACATCTGATATCTCACCATACCCAGTTAATATATAAATTGACCATGATAAGCAATAAAAGACCAACTCATGTCTAGTCCCCCAATAATTCCCACACACGACCGATACACCCGGCACACAATTATAGTATCGCCCCTCGGCGTAGATACATGAACAGGTGAACTAAGGACTCACATGGAATATCCAGAAATGAACAAAATATGATGAAACCAGGGTCAAATAATATTGATGCCTCCCTGTGGCACACTGAGACAATACCTGTGATCACTGCATCTAAAGCAACAACATCTGGCCTAGCAGGAAAAGCATAGAATCGGCCCTGACCGCCACCTGATCGGCCTCCCCCTCTTGGGCGACCCCTAGCTGACTGAGCTCCACCCTAAGCAGGCGGAGCGGGTGGTGGAAAAACTGGTACAGAAGTAGTAGCCTGACTCCTCTGCTGAGCTGTACCTCACGTACGGCGGGGACAATATTTCCTCACATGGCCCAGCTCTCCACACTCATAGCACTTCATCTCGAAGAATGGTGGCGAGTCCTCTGGCGGACCTCAGGAACCAGAATGATTACCAGAAGGACCTGGTACATATGATCCTTGAGCTAATGGTGTACGGAGCGTACTCGGGGCTGAAAGTGCACTGAGAGATGACTGACTCTGAGAAGAACTGTATGAACCATGGTTAGATGATGCACCACTGTGAACTGAACGACTCGTCTGAGTGTGTCTATAAGAACGACCCCTACCGCGGTAAAACTGACCCCCTGAAGGAACACCACTGTAATCACCTGGACCACGAGGCCTCTTAGCCTCTCTCTCTCTCCACGTTCCTGGCTACGAACAATCTTTATCTGCCGAGCAATGTCCACAATCTCATCAAAAGTAGCACCAGATACTCTCTCCCTAGTCATAAGTAACTGCAACTGATATGTGAGGCCATCAATGAACCTTCTAATCCTTTCCCTATCAGTGGGAACCAACTAGACTGCATGACGAGCCAACTCAGAAAATCTCATCTCGTATTGTGTCACAAATATATCACCCTGGCGAAGCTACTCAAACTGTCTGTGTAGCTCCTCTCTGCGGGACTGAGGCATGAAATTCTCCAAAGAGACCACGGAGAACTGCTGCCAAGTAAGGGGTGCTGCGCCAATAGGCCTACGGGTATTCTGGAGACCAGTGGGGTAACTTTCAGTTTTCTAGGGCTGCACTCAGATGGTGGGAGAATTACGAGAGGCCTACGGGTATTCTGGAGACCAGTGGGGTACCTCTCGTAATTCTCCCACCATCTGAGTGCAGCCCTAGAAAACTGAAAGGTACCCCACTGGTCTCCAGAATACCCGTTGTCTGAAGCATCCGTTGACACCTATCTAGAATATCTTGAGCATTGTATGACTCAGTACCGCTAAATGGTGGAGGTCGAAGCCTTTCAAATCTCTCAAGTCTCCTCTGCTCATCATCTTCCATAACAGGAACTATCGGGCCCTGAACAACTGCAGTCGGCTTGAGAAGCAGCAGGTGAGGCCTGAGCCGAAACCACCAGAGTAAGACCAGTGCAAGCTACCAATATCTGGGCCAAAGTCTCCTGAAAGTCTGGAATCCCAATGGGTACAACTGGTGCCTGAGCTGATCTTGTCGGCTCAGCTATATTCGGAATCTGCTCCTGAGCTGGAGCAACTGGTGGTACTACATGTGCTGATCCAACTGTGGTACGAGCTACACCTCGACATCTACCTCGGCCCCGACCTCTACCACGGCCCCGGCCTCTCGCGGTCCTAATTAGTGGCACTGGTGGCTGACCGTCTGATCCGGTAGTACGTGTCCTCACTATCTGTGAGAGAATACAATAGCAGAAATTTAGTTTCCAGAATCAACAAATTCGCACGACAGAATATAAGAAAATGAAATTTTCCTAAGGGTTCGGCAGCCACTCGAAGATAAGTACAGACGTCTCTGTACCGATCCGCAAGACTCTACTAAACTTGCTCATGACTCGTGAGACCTATGTCACCTAAAGCTCTGATACCAACTTGTCACAACCTAAAATCTCACCTGTGGTGATGACGCCTATCTAAATACTAGGAAAGCCAAAAATCCCAATAAACCACCATTTCTTTTAAATTTGAAAACGAAATAACTAAATTCAGCGAAAGAAATCTCAAATTTTCAAATATATCACTCCCAAAACCTGGTGTCACTGAGTACATGAGCATATAAATGAATACAAAGTCTAACTGTAAACATCACTGTCTGAAGTATAGAACAGTACAATAACTAAATAGGAAGGGAATCAAGTCTGCAGTCGTCAAGCAGCTACCTTGATACTCTCCAACAGAAATAACTCTAAATTCTAGCAGTCGTCGTATCCGGGAGCACCTGGATCTGCACACGAGGTGCAGAGTGTAGTATGAGTACAACTAACTCAATAAGTAACAAGACTAACCTCTGGGCTGAAAGGAATGATGAGATCCGCATGTACAGTCCAGTAAATATAATGGTACAGAAATGTAGGCATGCTTTCAAGTTCAACAGTTAAACTCAGTACAAGTGAAATAGATCAATACTGCATGATATGAGGCATATGACATCTCAGTAGAAAGACCTCATGTAAATGCTGGTCACAAATTATCCGGTCACTCGGTACTGTTTATGGCCAATCCAGCCCAGGGGTTTTCCAACCCGTATATAAGTACACATCGACTGACAGTCAGTCACCTAGTATCGTATAAGGCCAATCCAGCCCTGAGATAATTTATCCCCAAATATAAATAATACTGACAAGATCCATGTCGAGATAACTCATTACAATACAAATAAGTAAGGCAAGTACATGCCCTAGGAAACTCCATCTTAAATATATATATAAGCAGTAAGTAAGGAAAGTCCATGCCCTGGGAAGTCCATCCCGAATATCGATGATCATCTACGCTCACTGGGGGTGTGTACAGACTCCGGAGGGGCTCTTTCAGCCCAAGCGTAATACAAAGCCAATATGGCCTACTGCAGGCGGGCAATCCCGATCCGTATAATGACAAAGGATTTAAGGCCTGCTGCAGGCGGGCAACTCAATCCATAAAATAGTAAAGCCAATAAGGCCTACTACAGGCGGGCAGCCCCCATCCAGAACAATAATAATGTATAAAGCCATTCTAGCCTGCTGCAGGCGGGCAACCCCGATCCATTTAATAATAACATATATAAAGCCAAATGGCCTGCTGCGTTGCGCAGCTCAATCCCATAAATATCCTCACAATGAATAATTTATTACTGAGTGTGAAATATATATTTTAGAACAATTAATTTAACAGCATCACGACCCCATGGGTTATAAAATATCGGCACATAGCCTAAACATGATCTTTATTACTAGCCTCTACTTAATTCCTCTAACATGTGCCACATGTTCAGATAATAACATGATTCTTTAATTTTACTACTTCACAGGATTTATTCAAGACACACTTTATGTGGTGCACGTCTACATATTCGTCACCTATCGTGTGTGTTACCTCCAAACAATTCATATCATACCACATTCGGGGATTCATACCCTCAGAACTAAGTTTAGAAGTGTTACTTACATCAAGCTGTGAAATTCTTATTCTGCTATGTCTTTTCCTCGTGAATTGGTCTCCAAATGCCTCAAATCTGGCTATAAATAATTCGTTTCAGTCAATAAAATTCATTGGAATTAATTTCATCAGAAAATAATAATTTTCCATAAAAATCCGAATATTAGCTCAAAAATCGCCCGTGGGGCCCACGTCTCGGAACTCGACAAAAGTTACAAAATTTGGAAGCCCATTCAACCCTCAAATCTTCAATTTTAACCAAGAAGGTTTTCAAGTTTTCCCAACTCAATTCACCCATTAAATGATAAAAACAATCATGGATTCGGGTAATTTAACCAATATTGAGTTAAGAACACTTACCCCGTTGTTTTCCTTGAAAAACTCCCAAACATTGCCTCTTCCCGAGCTCCAATCCGTCAAAAACTGAAAATGGGATGAAGTCCCATTTTCAGAACTTAAACTCACTGCCCGGGCTTTTCTTCTTCGCGAACGCGGTCAGTGCCTCGCGTTCGCGAAGCACAAAATAGTTCCCGTCCAAATTCCTCCTTCGCGAACGCGACATCACCCTCGCGTTCGTGAAGCACAAAATGCCTCTGCCTCAATGCCTTATACGCGAACGCGTTCAACCCATCGCAAATGCGATGCTTCGTTCCCCCACACTACGCGAACGCGACAGCCCCTACGCAAACGCGTAGACCAATTGCCTGTGGTCCTCATCTCCTTCTTCTCTTCTTCGCGAATGCGTAACACCTCTCGCGTTCGCGATGCACACCCAGTCCACCCTTCGCAAATGCGTTCTTCTCTTCGCGAACCCAAAGAGAAAATATTGCCAGCCTCTCATTCCCTTTTCGCGAACGCGAGGCTCCACACGCGAACGCGATGAAGGAAACCAAATGGTGCATTAGAAAAATTCCAACAGAGTTCCAAGCCCATAATCCAACCCGTTAACCATCCGAAACTCACTCGAGCCCCTAGGGACCTCAACCAATTATACCAACAAGTCCTAACACATCATACGAACTTAGTCGAATCCTCAAATTACCTAAAACAATGCTAAAACCATGAATTTCACCCCTATTCAAGCCTAATGAACTTTGCAATTTCTAATTTCTACAAATGACTCCGGAACCTATCAAATCACATCCGATTGACCTCACATTTTGCACACAAGCCATAAATGACATAACAGAGGTATTCCAATTTTCAGAATCGGATTCCGACCTCGATATCAAAAAGTCAACCCTCCGGTCAAACTTCCCAAAAATTCAACTTTCGGCATTTCAAGCCTAATTCCACTACGGACCTCCATATAATTTTTCGGACACGCTCCTAAGTCCAAAATCACCATACGGAACTATTGAAATCATAAAATTCAAATCCAAGGTCGTTTGCCCATAAGTCAATATCCGGTCAACTATTTCAACTTAAGCTTCCAACATGAAAGTTCATTCTTCCAAGCTAACTCCGAAATACCTTAAAACCAAAACTGAAAATTTACACAAGTCATAATACCTCATAGGAAGTTATTCAATACTCCAAATAGTTGAAAGGAGCATAAATGCTCATAATGATCGGTCGGGTCATTACAGAAAATAACCCCGAAATAGAATTTTGACGATTCCAACAGCTCTGTATGGTAATTTTGGACTTAGGAGCGTGTTCAGAATTTTATTTGGAAGTTCGTAATTAAATTAGGCTTGAAATGGCTAAAACAAGAATTTAAGTTTGGAAGTTTGACGGGGGAGTTGACTTTTTGATATCGGAGTCGGAATCCAGTTCTGAAAATTTTCATAGCTCCTTTATGTCAATTATGACTTATGTGCAAAATTTGAGGTCAATCGAACTTGATTTGGTAGGTTTCAACATCGAAGATAGAAGTTGGAAATTTTATGTTTCACTAAGCTTGCATTGGAGCATAATTTGTGGTTTTAGCGTCGTTTTATGTGATTTGAGGTTTCAAATAAGTTCGTATGATATTTTAGGACTTATTGGTATATTTGGTTGAGGTCCCGAGGGCCTCGGGAGAGTTTTGGATGGTTAACGGATCAAAAATTAGACTTAAAAAACTGCTGTAATTTTTCCTTCTGCTGGATATTCTGGGTTGTGATCGAGCCCAAGATCGAGCCCAGATATCGAGCCCAAGGTCGAAGCCAGGGACGAGGCTCAGGATCGAAGGCCCAGCTCGAGGGCAATGATCGAAGGCAAGGCTCGAGGGCCATGGTTGAGACCCAAGATCGAGGGTCACAATCGAAGGCCCAGCCTCGATGCCATGATCGAGGCCACGATCGAGGCCCATGCTCGAGGGCCATGATCGAAGCCACGATTGAGGCCCAGTTCCGAAGGCTGCCTGCAGATTTATAAAAGAGGGCATTCGTCTCATTTGCCATTTTTGACGAACTTGCGCTTGAGCAGAGGCGACGTTTGGCACATTTTCAAGGAAAGAGATTGGGGTAAGTGATTCCAACTCAGATTCGGTCTATATACACAAACATATCATTGTTTTCACCATTTAATTAGTGTTTTGAGATTGAAATTTGGGAAATTTTTAGAAATCTCACAGAAACGAATTTTTGAGATTTCGGTATCGATTCGGAGTCGGATTTGAGTGAAACTGGTATGGTTGGATTCGTAATTGAATGGGTTGTCGGATTTCGTAACTTTTGCCGGATTCCGAGACGTGGAACCCACAGATGAATTTTTAATTAATTTTGGGATTTTTATTGAAAATATAGTATTTTCTTATAGAATTGATTCCTATAAATTTTAGTGATTGTATCGAATTATTTTTGGTTAGCTTCGAGCCAATCAAAGTTGGATAATCGAGGAAAAGGCCTACTAGTGGATTAAATTTGAGCAAGACGAGGTAACTCTCTTGTCTAATCTTTTGAGGGGAACATTACCCCATAGGTAATTAAAGTAATAATTGTTGCTAATTGTGGGGACTACGTACGTACGTACGATGTGACGAGAGTCCGTGCGTAGCTACTATAAATGCTAAAGTGTGGGTAGTTTAGGACTCAAAGCATGAATTACTTGTGTAAATTATATTTTTTGTTTAATTAATA